>JAJOZX010006515.1:232500-254531 GCA_023014485.1 Bathynomus jamesi | reverse complement strand
ATTTTAGAAGAAAATTTATTGTTTTTAGTTCGAGAGTTGCGAATTGGTCGCAGATGGGTACTGCAGCAAGATAATGATCCAAAACATAAAAGTGAGAGCACCAACCAAAGAATTCGAAGCTTCTCAAGTGCCCCAGTCAAAGCCCAGATCTCAATTTAATCCAGAATTTATGATTGCAACAATTTTCTTAAGAAGAATGGGCTAAAATTTCTACCGAGATGTGGAAACCTTGTAGAAAAACACTTAAAATGAATCATTGAGGTCATTCAAGCAGAAGGTGGACACAAAGTATGAAATACTTTTGAAAATAAATGTACGAGAATTTTTGCATTCCAACTCTCTTTATTTCCCCCAAATTCTTTGATGTACATTATATGTTGGCGTTGAACTAATTTTTTGAACTGTTAAAAAAATTCTCCAAATGAACATTCGTAACTATCCTCTGCGTGGTACGAAAGATAAGGACGAATATGACTGAAATATTTCTCTGTACGAATACTTATGAGCTCCACTGTAAATAGCTGTGTTCTCAGGAATATTGTCAGAAGTAACTTCAGAGGATACATTGGAATTAAATAACCATCCATAAAACCCTATTGGAACAACCAATTTGCTGTGCAAGACCTGTTTCTGGGTCGTATGAAAAGGAACGTGTGCATCCACACACACTAAATTATGAAAGCTAACTCGTACAGTTGGTACGAGTGATACATCACTATATTTACCCATGTCACGTGAATTGATAGGCGTGATGTATAATCAGTCTTACATGGGTTTGCAAATGGGACACTTCACATCATCACAGTGTCATCGCGAATTTTTGTCAGATAAATGAACGAGAGCCTAACCATCGAACGGGACAGCCAGCATTAGTTAAAGAACGAACAGAAAGAGCGACTGAATGCAGGTGAAACCCAGTCAAAGCACATGACTTTAGACCATCACAAATAATGGCAGTTTGTCGAAACGAGCAGATTTTTTTTCTCTTTGCGCAAACGTAAAACGATATTGCGGCTCGGCGAAACACTATCGCACAGCCATTAGAGTAAAACGAAAATTAACACACGAATCTATAACATTCTGGAGCTCTCTTCCGATCTAAATTGACATTAAGGTTTTATTGATGAAAATAATCTTCCCAGTTAGGCGTCTTTTTCCCATGACTACTAATTTAATTCTTTAAAGAAAATGTGTTGTACAGAACAGAAAATTCATTTTGTTGCTACAAAACGAGATAGAAAGCAGCACGGAAGCTTTGACCCACGAGTCTCTCTCAGCTTCAGCAGTCCTCATCAAATGGACGAACGTGTGTATGTGGAGGCGGATTCTCAAACGTTTCAGTTAAAAGGTGGTGGTTTTAGTATAAAAATACATTGGGTATGCAGCGATCTGTATTGGATGCTGGAAAATTTGCCTGCATTTTCACTGAGGGACGTCTTGATTCTCTTAAATATACGAGTATATTTATTCTTAAAAGTCATTCGCTTCTCCTTTTCCAAAAGAGAAGTTAATGCCACGTGTAATGTCTCCAATACGACACACCAGAGGAGACAAAACAGTTATCCTCGGGGTTCTTCCCTGAATGAACACCTGCATGTAGAAGCCTAACGCGAATCCGCTGGAATCGAAGACTTCCTTCCACATTTGCATCAGCTCGAAAGCTAATTTTGACTGAATTCTAGCAAAACCTTGGCTATGAGATGATACAGCGACTCATCGTATCATTGTGAAGACTTATCTTAGCCTTTTATAAGGCATACATGTGAAAAACCTATAGTCTATGTTAATTGTTTTTATATTCTGGTTACGTTTTGAGTGTATAATATATACTGTATATTATCATGAAAAAGAAAACTATAGTATTTGTCATTTACCATTACTTATCAGACTAGTGGATTTAATTTTCCCAAAAGAGTTTCCTTCTTCCATGCCAGTCTGTGTAACATAAAAGTTTCTCAGGGAACCGTTCTGAGCTGTAACGTATATACACAAAAGATGATTTGATAATAAATACTACACAGTTAAAAATTTCTTCTAAAAATTGGACAAGAATCCTCCCCAAATTAATAATTTGGGTGTTTTTTTTGGGGGGGGGGGGGGGGGTCGTTTTGATATTTTTTTTCTTTCCAACGAAAATAAATTTTTTAAGAAATCAAAAAAATTGGTAATTGGTGTCATGTTTGAGCAGAGGTTTTGATTTTTTTCTTTGAACTCTTTTCCAGAATTGTATATTAACAAATATATTTCAATATTTCGTTATTTTACATTTTTGAAACGCTTAAACTTGTTGAAAGATGGAACAGAGAAAATATGAAGGAAGATAAAAAGATTATGAAAATATTTGACTCCTTTACTAGACCTATTCAAACGCAAGAACATTCCTCTGGTTTGGGAAGAAATGTTTTATACAAAACTTTTCGTTCAATTTCTTCAACTCAGCGTTGAATAAAATTAAAAGTAGGTTTTCTTGATCTCATTTTAAATGTTTGCCTCGAATTTTATTATTTATTATTTCCAATGTACAAAAAAACAGTCGTTCGTAAAGTATTTTGGATCACTTGAAGACTAAAGCCCCCAATGTCAATCGCCCTTAACGATTGGTTAAGTTTAGTCGTCATATTTTCGTTAAAACTAATGAAAATATCACGACTTAACCTAACAAATCGTCATATTATATATTATATATATATATATATATATATATATATATATATATATATTATATATATATATATATATATTATATATATATTACTTTTGTTGAGTTTGAACGACGGTTCAGGATCGACGTGCGGTCGACCCCTCTGCAGCATCCCGCCTCATTTGTGGGACTTTGTATATATATATATTATATATATATTAATATATATATATATATATATATATATATATATATATACAGGGTGTCCCATAAGTCCGGCATCATAGGAGAAATTCATATTTTCTATTTCTACAAACCATAATTCATATTTTTCTTATGCTCGGGATGCCAATTTCCCGTCCACCATTCTCTTCAGTGACGAGGCTGTTTTTTATGGAAATGGTGAGATAAATCGACAGAACACCCGCTATTGGTCTCAAAACAACCCTCACTGGTATACCTCTTCAAAGGAACAAGGTGCATCTCGGGTGATGGTATGGTGTGGCATTTGGAAGGATCGCATCATAGGCCCCCCTCTTTTTCGATGAACATGTCACTGGAGGCACCTACCTACGTATGCTCAAGGAAGAAGCATTTCCCAGTGTCTTGAACGAAGGAGGAAATTTCCCAACATGGTTCCAGCAAGACGGCGCTCCCGCACATTACAGCACCCAAGTAAGGGAATACCTGTACCAACAATTCCCTGGTCATTGGATAGAACGTCGAGGGCCTGTGGAATGGCCAGCTAGAAGCCCGGATCTCACGCCACTAGATTTTTATCTCGGGCCCCTTGAAAGCGCTGGTATACGCAGAGAAAATTAGGAGTGTTGAACATTTGCGGCAGCGCATTATTGGGGCATGTAACACCATTACTCCTGACATCATTCACCGTGTGCTTGCTGACTGGGTATCACGTCTGAATTTGTGTATTGAAAACAATGGTGGACATATTGAGCACGTTCTGTAAATAAAGCTTTTGTTTTGCCTTTTTATTATTTTTCCTATGATGCCGACTTATGGGACATCCTGTATATATATATATATATATATATATATATATATATATATATATATATATATATATATATACATACACAAAACAACGAAAATATCACGACTAAACCTAACCAATCGTCAAGAGCAATTGACACTGGGGGGTTTAGTTTCAAGTGATCAGTATTTTGTTTAATTATGTGGGTCCAGTTTGATTTAAAATGTTATAAAACTACTACTATATTCTTACTAAAAAAAAATATCAGATAGAAACGTAGAGTTTCTCAACACGACTTTTTGTCCTGACTGTACATACGGTATATGACAAAACTGAAGTTGTACTTATCTATTTCCTTTATTTCTGTAAAAAAACTCTCTAGTCAGGGGTTCCCAAAGTGGTCAATATCGACCCCCTGGGGTCGATGGGACTGTGCGGGGGGTCAATAAAGATCTATGGGTAGATAGGGGGTCGATAAAGTTCTAGGGGTCTAGGCTTAAGTTCTAGGCTTAACATCGATGAACGCGGTGACTGAAGAGGCTCAAACTCTCAAACCTACAGCCAAATGTTCATGCCCTTGTTAATGCCCATCAGGCCCATCCATTTCATTAGAGAAGATTTAATTGTAAAGGTATTTAGCAGTTATTAATTTAAACTTAATTACTAATAATGGTAATTGTATAACTATAATGATTAATAAATATTGACTATATTTTGATGTTTCTTGACTTCATTTCATATAAAATTATTTTAAATATTGAGAATTTGGGTTAGGGGTCGATCATAACTTTATAAGCTCATCAAGGGGTCGACAAGCTCAGAAGTTTGGGAACCCCTGGTCTAGTATATAAAGATGGCGTTTGAGAAAAAGATTTGTTCCGAGGGAACCGACATTTCAACGGGAATACTAAAACCAGTAACTAGACTAACATTTTTATTACGCAGACGTTTCGGTAGGTTCACCTCCCATCTTCAGTGAGAACAACTAAAAAAAAAAATTTAATTCATAAATATTGGAATTCTTTATTATTATTATTATTATTATATTATTTTACGTGTTCTCACTGATGATGGAAGGTGGCCCTCCCGAAACGTCTGTGTTATAAAAATGTTAGTTCACTGGTTGATTTTGATATTCCTGTTGAACTCTAGCATTCCTGTACGTAATTGTACAAGTAAAATAATAGACTGGTTTTAGTTTGATTTTGGTTTAGTTTTACGAAGGTGTTTTTACATAAACTTTATTAAATGAAATTTATAGTTCATGCAAATTACCTTTACCTTCGGTTAGCTTCGGCCCGAATTGTTCATTCTGACGAAGGTCAAGCTTTTCACTCCACCTTAGACCTACAGTTTAACGTGGAATCCGAACCACGCCCCATCAGCAGCCCAGCGCCTTAACCACTAGGCCACCTAGGGTACCCATTTATCTACCAACCACTTTCTTTATTGTGTGGAAGGATGAACAGCTGGGTTTTGCTGCGCGCCGTCTGCCGTCGGGTCTCGAACCAGGGGCCGATGGATTCGTAGTCAGCGACGCTAACCACTACACCACCGAAGCGCAACTTAGGTGTACGACTTTTCATCAATTCTCTCTTCCTAATAATGTTTTCCTGCTTTAGTTCTTTGCAGTATTCATGACTTTACAGTCAATTAGTTATAACATTAAATTTAATCCTTAAAGAACTCGATATCAGTGTGTTATTTTAATTAACTAAACACTTTTAATTGAAGAATAAAATAAGAAATATCAGTCTAATATTATTAATCACTAACTTTATTATTAAATTTAATCTGGTTAATATTAATATATACAGACAGAGACATATACAGACAGAGACATATACAGACAGAGACATAGACAGACAGAGACATAGACAGACAGAGACATAGACAGACAGAGACATAGACAGACAGAGACATAGACAGACTTATATTTTTTATCGTGAATCAAAATAATGTTATGTTAAGTGGATTTGAATATTAAGAGTAGAAACCTTTTATAAATACGTGAATCATGTGAATCACCTGTTCAGTTTAAATAAATAAAATTAAAATTTCAAATTACGACTTATTGGAAAGGTGAAATGTTTCTCATTATGTAAAACAGTTCCAAAATTTGATGAAAGTTCTCGACCCGTTTCGAAGGTGTGCCAAAACCAAATCTGTGAAGGAAAATTTATTCGGATGAAATCGCATTTGATATACGAAATAAAATATGAATATATACTGTATATGAATGAACATATATGTATGTATGGGATGAATTTCACAATTGAACACGTGAAATGAATGAATGATGCAAACCCACAAGGAAAAGGAAAAATGATTCGAAGGCCTTTCGTGTATTCAGAAGTACACCTCGTCAGAGAATGATGAGGTGTACTTCTGAATACACGAAAGGCCTTCGAATCATTTTTCCTTGTGGGTTTGCATTATATATATATATATATATACACACACACACACAGATATTACATGCATTACTCTTTCTTCACACGGAGGTGAGGTTGATAGCTCCACCTCTACACCTGACTTGATGCGAGATAGAGTTACTGTCCTAAGCTTTCCACCTCACATAGCCAGGCACACCCGGTTCATCCGGGACCGTCTTGAGTCAGGCGTCTATTCTTCTTTTGAAGACTTTAACTTTGACGTCGGTGGTGTTCCTGATGTGTTTGGGTAGCTGGTTAAATATCGGCTGACAATAAAGCTATTTTCCTTCAGAGTTGAGGATGTCACCTGTCTGGCCTTTAGTTTGGGAACACTACCTATTCTATCTCTATTTCCCAATGTTGTTTGGGTAGTTATTGGGTTCATTTTGAGGTTAGGTACTAGTTTCTCTATTATTTTCCATGTGTATATTATGGTGAATTTCTTTTTCTTTCTTTCCAGCGAATATAGATGTTCTGTGCGTAGTCTTAACCAGTATTTGAGTTCTTTGCAATTATTGATCTTGCCTGTGAAATGTTTTTGGATTTCTTTTCGTTTATTAATGTCTTCTTTTTTATATGAGAACGTCAAGACTGAGCAGTATTCCAGGTTTGGTATGATCAGAAAGGGAAGCATTACTTTCGGGAAGGGGAAGCATTACTTTCGGGAAGGGGAAGCATTACTTTCGGGAAGGGGAAGCATTACTTTCGGGAAGGGGAAGCATTACTTTCGGGAAGGGGAAGCATTACTTTCAGGAGGGGAAGCATTACTTTTTTGTCCATTTTATTAAATGTTTTCAGTATCTGCCAGTAATTCTCTTTGCCTTGTTTATCGCTACCTGATTTTGTCAAATTCCGCATCGTTGGTCATTACGAGTATGAATCTTTTGCTTTTGTTTCTTTGGCTTTTCAGCCTATTTGGGACATAATATTCTGTTTGTTTTACTTAGTTCCTCATTTTTCCATGTCTTAAGAGCTGAAAATTTCGGTGTTAAAATTCCTGTTTTTTCTGACCATTTGTATATCCTGTCTGTAAGGATATCAAATCATCTGCATTTCTAATTTTCTGCTAATTTTTCCATCACCACAGGATGTTACTGGTTATTTCGTTGTCTGTCTGTTGGCATGATAATGAATGAGAATGGGGCACTGGGGCAGGCCTACTTCTAAGACAATTTTAGTGGGTGGGTTAACATAGTTTTTTTTTTTTTTGCATTTGTACTTGATCACACAAATCAAATCAAATGTATATGTTGATGCATATATCCAGAATCACATTAACAGAATCACATTAACACTTAAGCACTAAAAATTGAAGACAAGCAAAACCTACCTCTTACTCTCAGGCTCTCAATCACAATGTCATCCACTTTAAACTTTATCTAAACAAAAACAATGCGCGCAACCGCCACCCATTGCTATTAAAACAAAGCTTTCATTTTCTATGAATGTGTGCAGTTATCATCAACAACTTTAGAAAAACGAAATCGTTAGTCTGACAGTAGAAAATCAGTACAAACCGAAAAATCAGTCGGTACATTGTTTTTTGTCAAAGTCAGTACTGTACTGACCAAATCAGTACGTCTGGTCACCTTACCTATAAATATATCTTATCTATGGTCATAAATATCTATAGGAAAGTATCTACATGAGGCACCTAACCAGATAGTTTTATAGTAATTAGGTAGGTATTTTAAGCCCTTAAAAATAAACATCATTTGGGCGAAATGCTTTTATTTTATTTTAGAAGGTGGGTGAAATCTTTCTGTACGTGGGCAACTGCCCACCCAGTTAACACGTTAGAAGTAGGCCTGGAGTGGGGTTAATACTGTTTCTTGTGATAGTGTGATATTGAGCTACGTACTTTCGATTCTGTTGATGATATTCCTTGGATTTTAACAACCTGCTGACCTTCTCTGAGGAAATTATAGACCCATTTTCCCACTTTGCCTGTTATTCCCATATGTTTCATTTTATGTGCTATTACACCATGATCACACTTGTCGAATACTTTAGCAAAATCCGTGTATATTTTACTATTCAATAACTTTATTATTAAATTTAATCATTGTTTTCGAGTGCATTTTCCTTGTCTCCAAAAAGTCATAAATTTTCTCTCTAAATATTCTTTCAAATATTTTGGCGAGATGTGATATCAGTGACACGCTGGTCTATAGTTCTTTGCTTGAGATGTCTCCTCCTTTTTATATAGGGACAATATAACTACGAGAGTGTAGTTATTTCATTCTTACAGATTTTAATCAGCGAGGCATCCCACTTGTCACGACCTGCAACTGAATGTTTTTTTATGTAGAAAGGAAGGGTCAAGGGCTTGCGTCCGCAAAAATGCCTCCCACAGAAAGAGGAGAGAGCCAAAATCAAAGTCTCTGATACTCTTAAAAGCAATGCCCTTTTTTTTTATGTAAATTTTGAAAAAATTATGTAGTGTATAAGATGCATGTACTTGCTATCTGTTATTTCTTGTCAACATACATTAATTAATTAGAGCTCTCAACATATTTGCTTGTTCTTGGGCTTCTCTTGTGACCCCTTTATGTTCGTGTATATATATATATATATATATATATATATATAAATATATATATATATTGTACTAATGTACAATATTTATATACTTAAGTGCGGTAGTTATATATATATTCCTGAGCAGTAAAGTATTACTGCACCTGATGTGTACACAATAATAATGCATAAACGACCTATACCTATCGGATCGACAAGACCGTAACATCGACAGTCTTAAAGCTAACTTAACCTAACTGATGATAACCTAACCTAACCCACAATATACTTGTCGGTAGGATATTAATTTGATCAGGTGTCGTAATCCTGTGCATAAGTGTTGTAAATTGTAATTATACTCGTAACCCTTTGACGACTGGAATGTGTTTCTTTGAAATAAAACGTAGAAGTTTTATTGTTCAGAATCAGATATGTTAGTAATTACAGCCACTTAAGTGACCCATTTTGGGTTCCATTTCTGACAACTAAACGATACCTATATAAACATGTAAACGTATTTGTAGAAACGTTGCATCATTGTACAGTTTATATTATTATTATTTACTTTGGGACAAGTTTGTCCCTTGGTCATCAAAGGGTTAAAGGCTGTTTAATCATTTTAACTGAAATTGGTTTTCAAATAACTTTGAACCCATCAAGTAATTGAAATTACTATACATTGTTTCACTAGTTTTGAACATACTCTTCCTGATTCTCGTCCTTCTCTTGCGGAGTTACCCAAAGAGTGATGTAACATTCTTAACTTGTTAATGGGTTGGAGCTTACTTGCCACCAAGTTGGGTGGAAATAATTAGATTTTAGTTGAGGTGTATGGATATCACTGATTCTCAACATTCTTGAACAACATTGAAATTATTTATTGTTCAAAAGAGTACAGAGAGAAAATATGTACAATTTTAAGTAGTACATCTTAAGAACTGTCAAATATGAGGCAATGAGAGTTACCTTTCATGACATTATTTACTTGTATGCATTTACATGCCTTAAACGCAATTTACACACGGTAATTTGGATCCATTTTTGAAATAATAATAATAATTCAATAATATACATTGCTTAATAGTGATTTACTGGAAGTTAACCCTTTATGGACGACCGGTACAAATTGGTAACGCATTGATAACTTAATCCTACATAAAATTCCATCATTAAAGGGTTAACCTCTTAAGCGTTGTTGACGAGTTATCTCTTTTATCGGTACGTATAAAAGCGACGCTTAAAAGGTTAACTTGACCAAACCTAACCTAAACTAACTTGTCCCCTTTTCTCTTATCCTATCCTAACTTCTGTTAATTAACCCTTCATAAACGACCGTTACAAATTGGTAACGTTTCAAATACACGCATTAATAACTAAACCTTACAAAAAAAACTATCGTAAAAGGGTTAAATAAGATAAAATATTTTTTATTTAAAAAAAAACTAATTTACACACGAAATCCATTTCTCAAAAGGTTTTAGGAGAAATAAAAGAATAGAATATTGGTGAGAAGGATGGAAAGCGAGATAAGATCCATCCAAAAATTTCCTTTTTTAACCGAATACAATCATTTTTCTGACAAGCATTTGCTTTTAAATGCATTTCCAGATTTATCCCATATATCAACTCGTTCATACGAGAGAGATCTTAATGTTTCGCGTGTGAAGTCTAATTTTTGGAAATAAAAATTATCGTGTTAAGTTCACTAAATAGTTTAGTTGGTTTGATACATTTTCCATAATTAACAGGATTTTTCTTATACAATATTATAGGAATATTAGCAGATAGTTAGCTCGTGCAGGTCATTCAGTTTAAGAATTCTAATAGATTTGAATATAAGATTTGTGTATTCTCGGTTTGTTTTGGTACCTTACCTTATGAATCTTATGTTGTTTCGTGCGTTGGTCTCTCTTCACACGGAGGTCAAGCTGGTCAAATGATTCTAACAATTTATGTAATGGGTTTAATGGATAAATAATATAATGGTTTGTATTTCCCCAAACTGCTATGTTATATTGGGTGTGCAAGGGTGTAATATAGATTGAGAAGTAAAACGTGGTTGCACAGGAAAAATGTTTTATCGATTTATGGATCCGGACTCAAATTACCCAGTAATTCAACACACTTAACCTAACTTAAGTTTACCAAACCTAACCTAGCTTAACAACCTAACCGAACTAGCTTAACCTAACTACCTAACCTAACCCAACTAAACCTTACCCAACACGTTAATGGCTTTTTGGGAATCGGGCTAAATACCCTGATGTATAAACACTGATGTAAATCATTAATCTTCTGGGACTGGATAGATTGCAATGCCATTTACCGTTTATGAGATTCGTTTTATTGAAAACTTTTCGAAATAATACCACAAAATGAACATTTTATAACGGAATTTCGGGTGATTAAAAGCTATTTTTTTCATTCCACGTGATTTCAAATCTTCAATTTCAGATAAAATCATTCGTAGAATTAACATATCAAGTTCGTACAATAGCATTCTGCTATTTTACAAAAACAGTTGAAGTGTAATTACAAATCTTCAAACATATAAATTTATTATACTCATATTTGTACAATGGTTTTGCATTTTATAAATCTTGTAATTTCGTGTTTTGGTTATTTGTTCCGAATGATTGTACAGTATATATATACATATACTGTACATGTAGTTTACTGTTCAAAAATTTGGAGACGACATTAAAACTGACCAAAAACATGTTCCACATTCTAGTTGAAACCTAGAATTTAGTAACACATTATTTTTTACATGCAGTGGAAAGGGTGTAGGGCATCTTGAAACAGGCAAGGTCAACTAAAATCAAACGACGAAAAGGAAGGCCAACCGAAATGACGAACTCTAAAAAGAAAAAAAAACGGTGCTTGAAGGTTAGATGCCAAATAAATAGGAGCCAATCAAGTCGAATTCCTCGCAGGACACAAAGTTTCGGCCGTAACAACACGATGTCGATTGCAAGAGGCAAGGTTGCACGAAAAAGCTGCTGCCAAAAAACCGTACCTGAAACCAAAAAGCAAATCTAGGAGAAATTTGCACAAGTTTATGCTCACTGGACATCGACTGCTTGGGCTCAGTTTTTGTGGACAGACGAGTCAAAATTTGAAATCTTTTTTGTCTGGAAAAAAAAAGTACGTACGTACGACGGTGACAGGGTGAGAGTCTGAGACACACAAATGTGTGCTTCCAAGCAACAGTAAAGTATGATGAGGAATCTATCAATGTTTGGGTGTCTATAAGTTCATCTGGAGTTAGCTCCCTTGTGAAGATCGATGTTACTCTAACTAAAGAGAAGTACAAGCGAATTCTTCAACTGCATACTGTGCCAGATGAAAAACGTTTGATTGGACAATGATTCATATTCCAACAAGAAAGAAATACAAGAAAAACTGGAGAGTATCGATAGTGAAATACACTCTGATAAAAGGCCAAAGAGAGAGGGAGAGGAAAAGGCGATAGAAGCAATAATGGAAAATCCAAAATACTTCTACAGTTATGCAAAAAGGAAAACAAAAACGCGCGCGACTATCGGGCCCTTAAGGAAAGGAAATAATGAACTAACAGACGATTTAAAAGAAATATCTGAAACGTCGAGAGCCTAATATGAATCTATCTTCAGTACCTTAAAAAGTGACAAAGCGTTACCTGACATAGATGCATTCTTTGAAGAAAAATTGCAAAGAGAATGTATAACAGACTTTGATTTTACCTCAGAAGATGTAACGAGAGCTATAGGACAAATGAAATCACATTCAGCTGCAGGTCCGGACAAATGGAACGCACTATTAATTAAAAATTGTAAAAATGAAATGGCTACACCTTTATACTGGATATGGAGAAGATTCCTAGACACTGGGGAAATATCGAGCACCTTGAAAAGAGCAAACATTGTCCCTATATACAGGGTGGGGCACGGGAACCAAGTGTTTTTGGAATAATCAGGAAAATGATATTTATTTTTGTAAAGAAAATATATTGGTAGAACAACATTCGTAAGAACATAGCATTTCATGTCATAATAATCATGTACCGAAAATTATATCTGGCATATGATGTCCTTGGCCGTCGACGCATTGTTGAAGGCGTTTACGAAAATTGGCCTCCACTCTTCCCAGCAGGTCTCTGTTGATTTGGATGATTTGTTGACGGATCGCTTCCTTCAATGCATCTAATGTACGGGGCTTGTCCTCGTAGACACGTGACTTGAGGTACCCCCATAGAAAGAAGTCACATGTGGACAAGTCAGGGGACCGAGGGGGCCATGCAATGTCACCAAATCTCGAAATGAGATGGTTGGGAAACAGGGGGCGAAGAACAGCCATTGACGCTCTGGCGGTGTGTGGCGTGGCCCCATCTTGCTGAAACCACAAATGTCGACGAGCAATACGCCTTCGTAACTCAGGGATGAAAAAGGTGTTCACCATCTCAATGTAACGCCCAGATGTTATGGTAACGGTAACCCCATTTTGTTCGAAGAAATAGGGACCGATGACGCCAAACTTTCCCACCGCGCACCAAACTGTAACCTTAGGGCTATGCAGCGGTTTTTCATGGAGTTGTCGCGGATTTTCAGCAGCCCAATACCGACAGTTTTGATTGTTGACGGCCCCATTAAGGTGGAAATGGGCTTCATCACTCATTACCACCATCATGTTTTCATTCTGCTCATAAAGTGCAAGCATTTCCTGTGCAAAATTCAGTCGTTGGGGGCAATCGTTTACATTCAATTCCTGCACCATCGCTAACTTGTATGGGTGAAAATGTAATTCTTCATGCAAAATCCGTCTAACAGTACGATTGCTGATTCCGAGTGCAGCTGAATGTCTCCGAGCAGAGCGGCCTGGGCTTTGCAACATCGCTTGTCTGACCCTTTCAACGTTCTCTGGAGTACGCACAGTGCGTTGCGGCCCCTTCGGTTTTGTTTTCATTATTGAGCCTCCTGTTCGAAGATTGTTAACCCAACGTAAGATTGTGTCACGAGCGGGAACAGAGTCATTTCGATGAATGTTGAATCTGCGGCGAAACGCACGCTGAACTGCTGTCACTGACTCGCCACTCCTAACAAAATGATCATACGCGAACATGCGGTGTTCTAACGTCCACTGCTCCATGATGGCACCTGAAAGATATAGGTGAGTGTTAGTTAAAGTTAAATGCTATGAACCCAGGAATGGAATGCTACCTACCGCACGCCCTCCCATTCCTAATGGCCGATTACTAGCTATTCAAAAAACACTTGATTCCCGTGCCCCACCCTGTATAAAGGAGGGGATAGATCTCGAGCAAAGAACTATAGACCAGTGTCTTTGACGTCCCAACTCTCCAAAATATTTAAAAGAATAGTCAGAGAGAAAATCTATGACATCTTCCGATCAGGAAGATCATGCCTATCACAACTTATAGAGCATTATAACAATATCCTAGATGTACGTACTTGAAGGCAATGAAAAAATGATGTCATATACACAGATTTTGCTAAAGCTTTCGACAAATGCGATCATGGTATAATAGCACATAAAATGAAACATATGGGAATAACAGGCAAAGTGGGAAAATGGATGTACAACTTCCTCAGAGAACGTCTACGGGTCGCCAAAATTCAAGTTGTATCATCATCAGAATCAGAAATACGCAGCTTAGTACCACAAGGTACAGTACTGGCCCCACTCCTGTTTATCATGATGCTAACAGACATAGATAGTGGAGTAAACAGCAACAGTATAGTAACATCCTTTGCGGACGATACAAAGATCAGCAAAAAAATCAGCGATGCAAATAAGGTGGAGGCCTTGCAGAGGGACACGAACAAAATATACACATGGTCAGAAGACAACAATATGACATTTAACACCGGGAAATTTCAGCTCTTGAGATACGGTAGAAATAAGGAACTTAAACAGACTGCATATTATGCTCCAGATAGACAGGAAATTCAGAGAAGCACGAAAGCGGTCGACTTGCGGGTAACAATGACCGATGATGCCAAATTTCAGACATAAAATCAGATGACAATAAACGGAGCAAAAAGAGTCGCGGGACAGGTACTAAGAACATTCAGAAGGAGGGACAAGCCAGTAATGATTCCCCTGCTGAGAACACTGATCATAGCAAAACTTGAATACTGCTCAGTTTTGACGCCCCCATACAAAAAGGAAGAAATAAATAAACTAGAAGAAACAGACATTTCACAGCCAAGATTGATGGCTGCCAAGAACTCAACTACTGGGAAAGACTACGTAAACTAAATCTGTACTCCCTGGAAAGAAAAAGAGAGGGGTACACCATAATCTACATATGGAAAATGATCGAAAAACTGATACCAAACCTCAAACTAAACCCAATTACCATCCAAACAACGGTGAAAAATAGGAAAGGCAGAATGTGCAATGTTCCCAAATTAAAGGCCCGACAAGGTACCTCCTCAACACTGAAGGAAAATAGATTGGTTGTCAGGGGACGAAGACTTTTTAGCCAGCTTCCAAAGGATCTCAGAAACGTTACAGGGGTCAAAGTTGAAGTCCTCAAGAGAAGACTAGATGCCTGGCTCAGGACGGTACCAGATGAACAGGGGGTACCTGACTATGTGCGGTGGAGAGTGCAAGAGAGCAACTCGCTCCTCCACCAAGCCAGGCCTAGGGGCGGGGCCACCAGCTTGACCTTCGTGTGAAGAGACCCATACACGGAACCCAAACGAGATTAACGAGGTGTGTATATATATATATATATATATATATATATATATATATATTAGGGTGATGCAAAAAAGGGGTCAAATTTTTTTTTTTTCAATTTTCAGGGAGACACCCTCCTATTTTATTCATATTCCTAAGAAAGCATTGTATGCGAAATTTGGGGTTGAAAAAGAGAAAATTAGAGGTTGCTACCAAGCTTTAAAAATAAATGTATATCAGTTTGTGCTAAAAAATTGTTTTGTTGATATTTTCGCCGGAGCCGGTTTGATATGTACCTAGTTAACCTAGTTTGAAAAAAAAACGATGACATTCTAGACTATAGTACGTAGTGAGCTCATAAAATAGTAAATAATAGGCACGCTGATTTCCGCACCACCCTCTGAGGTACAGCGTATAGCGCGTTAACTTTTTTTTATGTGGAAGTTTCCCCAGTAGGCATATCATAACCACTTATGTATGTTTATTTTCGTTTTTTGTGAAGCAAGAGTAATGTTTTCTTGTTTTTGTTTGAGAGTGACGACCTGTAACTTTTAACAATTTGAAGAAGGTATTGTTTCTGCTCTTCATCATTGGTTATCAGTTTGTTGTATTCCTCCATCAGTCGTACACCTCTTTCCGCAATGTCGTTTACCACTTTGAGTCCATATGCGATATCTCTTGCATTCGCATAACTTTCATCATCATTCCATTCTTCAGCATCTTTTTCAAGAAAAGTGCAAGGCACCTCTAGGATTTCAAAGAATCTTTTTGTGTTCGCAGTAACGAAATCCTGCAGTTGTTTCTGCCCAGCTGATTCAGGATTTATTGATGCTCGTTTGCTCGGTTTTGAGTCAACTGGTTTCTGCAGAGCATGCTTCATTTTGTTTTTTGTCTCATGCGAAACAGCTGAATCAAAAAATGCAAGCGCCACAAGCTCCTCAGAGAGGTACCACAAATGTCTCAAAAACTTATTGAGTGCAGCACTTGCAATTTTGTCATCCTTTTGCTTGTAGAGCTGCAGACTTTGCACAAAATGCAAATCTGAACGGGGGGCGCATGAGGGTATGGGTGCCAGGTACCACGATCTGATGTATATCGCAGCTGAAAAGCAGCAAACATCTCTCAGTCCTTTTTCCTCTCTCTCAGTTAGTTTAAACTGAGATTTAAACATCCAAATTTTAATGCAGTAAATTAGCTTGCCCATCCATCGTGCTCTGTGATAAGCTCCGGGTGCTTTAAAGCTGATTCCTGACTTGGGGGCACTACCGATGAAAATGAGCGTTAGCTCGAGCAATTCCTTGTAGTCATCACGAGGCTGCTGTTCATCAAGCTGAGCTTGAGCAAATTGAATGAGTTCTTCAGCATCTGAGATTTTCTCTGCAATGTTAGGGTCATCTGTTGCTGTTTGGTAATTGTTCTTGTCAATTTCCACCCACTTTGCTTTGAATCTCTTAAACAGTTGTATGTCAGGGCCACTAGAAGATGGCAAGGAGACAGAAACTGCAGCTTCTAACACTATTTCGAAAATATGATGTCGGCAAGCCAGCCACAGCATATCTTTATCCAATCTTTGCTCTAGTAACATACAAGCACCACTCTTAGAACCTGTGTTGGAGGCAGTGGTGTCAAAACACATGCCCTTCACTTGGTCAGATATATTCCACTCCAATACTAACTGATGGACAGCATCTGCAATGTTTTGACCAGTTCCTCTGGCAAGTTTGGGAATACCAAGAAGCTGATCAACTCCTTGGCCGGAAATTAGAACTGGCAGTCGATCAACATTTTCATGACCAGTAATATCTTCCATTAGTTTGCCGTCCCAATGTATTTGGAGAGGGCAATTTGTTTCGAAATCCTGCTTCAAATTTTCTGCCATTGTCTTGCGGTTCCTTTGTCTTGATCTCCGTATCGATGAATAGCTAACACTGTATTCTTCAGGGTTTTGCCCAAGAGCATTGATTGTTGGGATCAAGATTTCCGAAGCAGCTCTATCACTTACTTTTGCAGCATCAAGAGATACAAGCATTGAAGAATCCATAAGCTTTGCACTCTTAGACTTTGATCTACTTTGTCTCGAAGTTGATGGCTGCTGAGGGTCAGCAACAAATTCTTCTTCTGATTTTGAACTATCTTCATTCAAACTTGAAGGACTTGAACTTGAGAGCACTGCTGCTTCGAAAACGGCTGTTTCCCTCTTTCTTTCTTTTCAAGCAATGTTTCCTTTTCTCTAGCAATCTCTTCCATTTGTGAAAAAACTTTATCCACTCCAGACATTTTGCCTTTTCTTCCTTTTTGTCGTTGCAGCATCAAAAACTCACGATCTTCATCTATCTTTATCATGTCAAGAGCACTTGCATGTGCAATGTCAAACAGATCTTGCAAGTCATTTTGCCAGCTCTCTTGTTTTTGAAGTAGTGCAGGTGATTGCTTCTTCTTATTATTTCTGTTCTTCTTTAGTTTCTCCCACTCGTTGAAAAGTTTCTTTACTCTCTCCACGACATGACATTTCAACACTGTTGGGATGCGTGCCTTTTCCCACACATCCATAACATCTCTAGCAGTCAACAAAGCCGCTGTTTTCACCTGTTGCTTTTTATTGATCTTGTAGTTCATAAACAATGCTAATGTTTCCCTTTTAGATGGAAGCTGGGTTTCTTTGAAGGACTCTATAGGATGTCCTATGAGCCAAACAACTGTTTTGTGACGCGTATGCCGCTCCATGAGTGCAACTCAGCAACTGCTATACAACCACTCTCAGCGAAGGCAGCAAAGATACTGAGTCAGTGACGCCGCACTTACACTGACGCGGCCGCCACAGTGACGTCACAGCAAAGAAATGATTCTAGAATGTTCGGCCACGGCGTCTATAGCAATGAAAGGGATGAGAAGGTTTACGGAAAGAGGTTCAGAGTCTGTTATGACTGCTATATGTTGCTGACTACCATTTTTGATGAAATCTGCAAAATAAATAAATGTACAATAAATACAAACTGAAAAATAACAATATACAAAATGTTCAATGGATGGTAGCAACCTCTAAAATGTCTTCAATTGTGCTGAAATTTTGCATGTTCAGTTTTTACACTAAATTAAATAAAATTAGAGGGTGTCTTCAAGTTTTTGAAATGATAAGTTATTTTGCATCACCCTAATATATATATATATATATATATATATATATATATATATATATATATATATACACACAATGCGCTTCGGAAGTAAAGAAATTAAGCTCTTTCAATAATTTCACTGATAGAATGAAAAATTGCAATAATAGATTTTGTAAAATCCTATTTTAATGTGATAAATTAAATCCCAAACCAATATGGTAAATTTAAAAATGATACCAATATATATATATATATATATATATATATATATATATAATATATATATATATAATATACAGGGTGGGCCGTAAGTTTCTATACATAGGAAAAATTAAACGTTTGTTTTTATGTTTCAGATACCCTAAGAATATGCGTTTGACGAAAGAGCAACGAATTGAAATCATACTGATGGCTCGGTCGGGAAGCAGTCGCATGGTTGCAATGAACTTTAACAGACAACATGGAACGAACATCACACACGACACTGTGGCAAAACTTATTAACAAGTTTCAGAAAACTGGAAATGTTGCAGATCAACCGCGAAGTGGTCCAAGACGTACAGCCACCGATGAAGACGTGCGTCGGTATTTGGATCAGCAGTTTCCGGATGCTTGGATTGGTCGGCGTGGTCCTGTGGAGTGGCCTCCCAGATCCCCAGATCTCACCCCCCTTGATTTCTATCTTTGGGGGCACTTGAAGGCCATGGTGTATCAGGAAAAGATACGAGACATAAATCATCTAAAGGAACGTATCACCAACGCCATTACAAGCATAACGTCAACTGTGCTAATGCGTGTTCATCAACAGTGGGGAACACGTATTGAAATGTGTTTTCAAAACAATGGCAACCATGTAGAGCATATTATATAAATAAAAATGGTTGTCCATAAAAAAATGTTTTTTTTCCTATGTATGGAAACTTACGGCCCACCCTGTATATATATATATATATATATATATATATATATATATATATATATATATATAGGGATGAATTTCACAATTAAACACGTGAAGTGAATGAATGCTGCAAATCCACAAGGAAAAAGAAAAAAGATTCCAAGGCCTTTCGTGTATTCAGACAGAGCTACACCTCGTCAGGGAATGACGAGGTGTAGCTCTGAATACACGAAAGGCCTTGGAATCGTTTTTCTTTTTTCTTGTGGGTTTGCAGCATATATATATATATATATATATATATATATATATATATATATATATTATATAATATATATACAGGGCGTCCCAAAAAAATGTATACACACTTTAACAGCTGATAGCTCAATTGATGTTTCTTTCTTTCCAAGTTAAACCCATTAGAATTAATAATGGCAGTCAGACTAAGCTTTGAACAAAGGAAATTCATTCTAAAATGCTACTGGAAGTGTGAAAACGCAGTTGAAGTGCAAAGACAGTTTAGGAGGGAGTTTCAAACAGATCCACCAACGCGACTTACCATCACTCGAATTAGAGATAAGTTTGAAGCCGATGGAACTGTTCAGAATGTCCACAAGAAGCGTTCCGGAAGACCACGAACATCGACAAGCCCCACAAAGCAAGAAAGAGTACTGGAAACGTATCACCAAAGTCCAAGAAAATCTGTGCGGCAAGCGAGTCGTGAGGTAGGAATTTCAGAATCGTCTGTCCAACGCATTTTGAAGCGCTGTCAATGGAAAAGTTACATTCCAAGATTAGTCCATGCTATTAATGAAGATGATGATCCGGACCGAAGAGTGGAGTATTGCGAGTGGTACTTGGCACGATGTGGATGTGGATTGGACGAAGGGGTTTC
Source organism: Bathynomus jamesi (assembly GCA_023014485.1). Taxonomy (NCBI): domain Eukaryota; kingdom Metazoa; phylum Arthropoda; class Malacostraca; order Isopoda; family Cirolanidae; genus Bathynomus; species Bathynomus jamesi. The sequence goes on along the minus strand of JAJOZX010006515.1, from coordinate 234,349 downwards.
GTAGAATACCCTCCGCGTTCACCAGACCTCACACCACTAGACTTTTTTTTATGGGGATACTTAAAAGACAAAGTCTACGCTATAAAACCTGCAACAGTCGCTGAATTGAGAGCAGCCATTGAACGAGAATGCACACAAATACCAAACGAAATGTTTCGTGATGTTTGCGATTCCATTGCTTCGCGTTATCAGCAGTGCCTGGACCAGAACGGACGTCAGTTTGAAAACAGGCGTTGACAAAACAATTAAATAATGTCTGTAGATTCTATTACATTTTGAAAATGAAATGTATTTTAATAAACACTGCCTTTATAAGTATTTAAAGTGTGTATACATTTTTTTGGGACGCCCTGTATATATATATATATACACACACACAACTAATACACATTTTTGGTAAAAGTTGCTTAAAATTAATCGAAACCTACGTGAAAATTATTGACTGCCCTGTTAGGTCAACTGTACGCCCTTGACGATTGGTTAGGTTAAGTAGTGATATTTTCGTTTAAACTAACGAAAATATCACGACTTAACCTAACTAATCATCAATGGCGTACAGTTGACATAATATATATATTGGAATCATTTTTTAATTTACCATATGAATCAAAGTTTGAGATTTAATTTATCGTATTAAAATAGGATTTTACCATAGATTTTAGCAACAGTTCATCAATTACGTTAAAATGTATTTTAGTTTGTTCTTTAGCTTTCTAATAACATTCATTTCCCCTGCTTTGCCTCCGGTCGGGGTACATAAACACTTTCCACTCGGGATAGCTGGTCTCATCGTTATGCATTTCCATCGGTTGAAACGAAAGATTCAGGAAAAGAGATCTTGGCTACAATCAACAGCAAACCTGGTTTGCTATTTGTCACCAAGGTTAATTCAACAATTGCATAAGCCCTTTAAAATTGTTGCCAGAAATATGAACATGGTACCACAATCAATGCGTGGTTGAGTTAACTATTTTGAAATGATTATTGTATCTTCCAATTTTGCCTTTGGATCCTCCCAAGAGGATTGGAAGGCCCTTAGGCAGTACTTCTGTGACTTCCCGGGGCACTTCTGGGTGTGCTGAGCGCATCACAGAAGTGATTCTCTCGGGCATGAAGGCGTACATTCCATATTCTATTCCTACTTTACTTGTTCTTAGGCTATCCGCAACAGAGAGGAGGCTTTCAGAAGATACCTTCGCCATCCAACTCCTGACTCTCGCTCAGCTTATATTTCTGCCCAGAATCGTGCAAACTCTGTTCTTCGACTCGCCAAAAATTCCTTCATCCGACAAAAATGTGAAAATCTATCCCATTCTAATTATTCTCGCTCTTTCTGGCATCCAGCTAAGAACCTCTTCAACAACTTTACTTCCTCTTCTTCCCCTCCTGTTTTCCATTCCGACGGCACAGTTGCCGTCTCTTCTCCTGAAAAAGCTGAACTCTTCGATCAAACTTTCGCTTACAATTCAACCCTAGACGATTCCAGGGCTGTTCCTCCATCTCCTTCCCCCCTCCGACTTTATTATGTCTGAAATTAGAATCTCTTCTAAAGTTGTTGTTTTCTGCCCCATTTGGGCTCAACTTTAGGAAGGCGTACTTTTCCTTCCTGCTGGAAGTTCGCTTTTATTAAGCATGTTCCAAAGAAGGGTGACCGCTCTCAACCCTCCAACTATCATCCAACTGCTTTGATTTCTTGTCTTTCCAAAGTTTTTGAAACTATCGTTAATAGGAAGATTCTTAACCACCTTTCTCCTCACAATCTTCTTTCAGATCGTCAGTATGGATTCCGGAAGGGACGCTTTACTGGCGATCTTCTTGCATATCTCTCTGAATCTTGGTCATCCTCTTT
>JAJOZX010006515.1:220000-227500 GCA_023014485.1 Bathynomus jamesi | reverse complement strand
TATGACTTTTGCCGTAGCGAAAGAGGTCCAACAACTCCAAATAGTAACTATAATTATAATTATCATCATCATCATCGTCGTCCTCATCCTCATCATCATCCTCGTAGGCCCAAGCGCGCTAGAAATCATGGTAGGCCCAAGTGGTGGACTAGGGAAATAGGCAAGTTCATAATCGAGCGTAACAGCGCGTATAGACTTAATAAGCGCAATGGCACGGCAGCTAACTTTAATAGATATATCGAGCTTAGACGTCAGGTTAAAAGATCAGTTAGGAATGCTAAGCGTAATTTTAGAGATACTTATAGCTGCGGATAGTAAACATAATCCAAAAAGTTTTTTGAATACGTCAATGATCGTTAGCCGATAAAAGATAACATAGGCCCTCTAGTGGATGTCAACGGCGCTTTGGCTTCTGACGCTCAGGCGATTGCGGGTATTTTCAATAATTTTTTTGCAACAGTTTTTTACCGTAGAAGACGTAAATAATGTTCCCGACGTGGACAATGTCGTTCCATTTAGTAGCGAGACTATTTTGGATGAATAACTGTTTACGAGGGTGAGATTGCGCATTATATCGATAGGCTAAATGTCAGTGGTGGGCACCGTTAACCAAAAGTTAACTTCGATAACGATAATCCGTTAACCCCAGTTTTTAACCCCGATAACGATAATCCGATAATTTTACTACAAAGTTAACGGAAGTTAACGATAATCCGTTAACGATAACTATTTCTTTACTAACATTTAAAAAAATCAAGGAGAAAAGCTTTAAAACCTATAGAAAATGTTTATTTATGCAAATCCAACATAAATAGGTATTTAACTATTTTTATCAAGTTTTGCAACTTTTTTGCTTAACTTTTTTTTTATTTTTAATAAAAAATGTACTGATTACATGTTTTGAAACCCTTGTAACCACTAACCATTAACTAAATTTTAATTTACCAGAGAATTATTATGGCGGGAACTGAAAGGTAAAATTAAATTTTAGGCACATTTATTAAAGACTATGACACAATGTGCTGGTTGCCCTTCAGAAAGACCAACTTCTCAAAGTTAGGCCCAACTGCCAGTCTTGACCTCTTGGGCCTCAGGATGTCCTTGCCGAAAGAGAAGAGCCGTTCCACTGCGGCAGAGGACGGAATTGGCAGACTGAAGTTATGGCGGTTTGAATTCATTCGCGGAGCGGTGATCTTCCGTGAATGACTCCTCGCAGTTAACGTGTTAACGGACTTTAACAGACTAAATATCGAGTTATCGGAAGTTAACTGGTCCGATAACGATAAATGGAAATTAACTTCCGTTAATAGTCCGTTAAAAAAGTTAACTTCGTTAATTAACCATTATCGGATTAACGCTTTAGTGCCCAACACTGCTAAAAGTTAGCAAGGCTCCAGGCCCTGACGCTTTTTATCCCAGACATTTGAAAGACGTTATTGTAGGCCCCTTAACGAAGATTTTTAATCAGTCACTCGAAACGGGGATTATTCCTGAGGACTTCAAATTAGCTAACGTCACGCCCATTTTTAAAAAAGGCGACCGCACAGTAGCTAGCAATTATAGGCCCATTAGCTTAACGTCAATTGTCGGTAAACTTTCGGAATAGAGCGGCTGACGTTATTTATTTAGATTTTAAAAAGGCGTTTGATACAGTTCCGCATAGAAGATTAATTGCGAAGGTTAAAGTGCACGGTATACGCGGTCAGGTAGCTAACTGGTTAGAGGAATGGCTTCGTGCTAGGAGACTGAGGGTCGTTGTTAATGGTAGTGAATCGGGGTGGTTGGATGTAGGTAGCGGTGTCCCACATGGTTCAGTGTTAGGCCCATTGCTATTCGTAATTTACATTAACGACATAGATGTAGGATTGACTAGTAACGTGTCAAAATTCGCAGACGATACTAAAATAGGCGGTAAGGTTGTTACCGAGGACGATAGAAATAGGCTCCAAGACGATGTAAATAGGATTATGGAGTGGACGGATAAGTGGCAGATACAATTTAACGTAGACAAATGTAAAGTTTTGCACATAGGTTCTCGTAACAATAATTACATGTACACGATGGATGATAGAGAGTTAGCGAGCGTTGACGAGGAGTAGATTTAGGCGTACACATATCTAAGGATTTAAAAGTTAGGAACCAGTGCCGGAGTCTTGCGCAAAAGCTAATAGGATGTTAGGCTTCATAGCACGTAATTTCGAATTTAAATCGAAGGATATTATATTGCCCCTTTACAAGTCCCTAGTCAGGCCTCATTTAGAATATGCCGTTCAGTTTTGGTGCCCGTACTTGCGTGAGGATATTGATAGGTTAGAAAGGGTTCAGCGTCGTGCCACGAAACTAATTCCGTCATTGCGCAACAAGCCTTATGAAGATAGGATTAAAGTGTTAGACTTGCATTCACTCGAAACTAAGAGATTAAGGGGGAGCTTATTGAAGTTTTCAAAATCGTTAATAACATCGATAACGTAAGTTTTGACAAACTGTTCACTTTCGATAATAGCAATACTCGTAATAACGGATTTAAGTTGCGTGGCAGACGTTTCATTACTAATATCGCTAAAAACTTCTTTACGTTTAAAGTAATTGATAAATGGAATAATCTTCCCTCGTCAGTCGTTAACTCTACCAGCGTTAATGTGTTTAAAAACCGTCTAGACAGACATTTTAAAAATATTAACGTTGTTTAAAATAAAAAACAATTGCCAACATGAGCTCTGGGGGTCGTAATCGGGGATGAGTCTGTTGACGTCCAATGCCAGCTTGTGACATGCCAGCGTGTGATATGCCAGCAAAAATTATTATTAAAAAAAAAAAAAAAAATTAGACTAACACGAACGTAGATGTAGCTCGTAGCGTAAACTAACACACTTTTTGTTTAACTTTACCTACTTTTTTTTTTTCTTATCCTCTCCTTACTTGCATGTCTGTAGTTTGCATGGTATGACTGTGAGTTAAGACTGTGTTTGCATGGTTTGTAAGCGTTCTTATTTTACTTCTTTTCATCTTTCACCCCTCTCCTATTCTCTTCGACTATTTTTCTGACTTGTCGGCAGTAGCCGGCGGATGATGATGGTGAGTTTTTTCTCTTTTTCTGAATGAATGTTAACCCACGAGTGATAGGTGTTGCTACTTACTTAATCCCTTATTCTCTTCTCTTAACCCCCTACTCTTTCCTTTCTCGCGGGCTAACCTTAGAGTGGATCTTAGGGTCTTTGTTAGCCTTAGCTTCTGTAGATCTGTAGATCTTGGGTTTGATTCAGGGTGCCTATTCTTTCACCATTTTTGTTGAATTTTCTTTTGACATTTATGTGACTCTACTGGGGAAATTTGTGCATGTAAATATACTCGTACCATCTTGCAGGTTATCCTTATGTTTAGTCTTTACGCAAATCTATTCCATTTGACATCAAAGCCTCAGTAAAGGGTGCTGAATGCAGAGATTTGGAACCATCGCTTGAAGAACAATGATGGGTGGAGTCAAGACGCTCGCTCCTCCTACCTTCGTCAAGCATGAGTCCCAGGTTGCTGACTTGCTGCCCGCCTTTTTCTTGTCACTTCTGCTTTTTAGAAAATAATTCATTCAAACAAAGAGCTGTATAGTTTCGTAAATGTTTTATAGTTAAGGAAATGTTTGTTGTAACAGTATAGCTGACTGTCTTGACAGGTATCATGTGTAAAAACAAAATAAAAAAGGGGTATATTTTTTATGAGTAACAAAATAACATCTGTTTAAAACGCAGTCACCATGCCTTTGTAAAGGTCACAACCTAATAATTATTATTGTAATTTGTCACACAACGCATAAAAAATATATAACTATTTTCTTAATATATGAACTTACTAATATGACAATATAATAAGTTTTATCATCTGTAAAACACCTGCTGAATGCAGAATGTATGAGGAACAAAGTAAATATTTATATACAGGGTGTAATAAAAGTCCTTACTCATAGGGCATTTATTTTATTGAATTGTTCGAATTGCATCCCAGAAATATTTTAGCACGTACGACTAACAAAAGTCCTTATCCGTACGATATTTACTTTATTAAATTAATGAGTAATGCGTCAAAATTAGTGCGAATGCGTTCTCCACTGTTGGATCAAGCATACTTACCAGAACTTATGCGTGAAATCAGCTTTATAGTAGGCAGTTCGAACATTTAATTCAGTAACGTAAATATCCTATGGATACGGACTTTTGTTCCGCGCAAACAAATTTCTGGTTTGCAGTTGTAACATTCATTTCAGTAAAAATAAATATCCTTTGAGTAAGGACTTTTGTTTCATCCTGTGTATATATTACTTACTTTAGGTGAGTTCGAAAGACGGTTCAGGATCGACCTACGGTCGACCCCTCTGCAGCATCCCGCCTCACTTGCGGGATTTGGTGAAGGAGGGAATTTCTGTCTGATCTTCTCCTGCCCTCGTAGCCAGCCACGCATGGCTGGTGAGGGACTTTGCTCAGGAATCTGTCCAGCTGGTTCTTGAAGTTATATAATGCAAACCCACAGGGAAAATAAAAATAATTCAAAGGCCTTTTGTGTATTCAGAAGTACACCTCGTCAGGCAATGAAGGGAGAAGGTGCGATGACAAAAATATATACATATGTACAACGGGATAGAGAAGTAAAAAGATTAGCACATGATTAACAAGAGTTGATTAAAGGCAAAAGGTATGGTATTTTAACAAGATTGACGTAATTCCTTTGTCTTTTCAGGTCATTTTGCCCCAGGTTATAATCTGAATCATTCGTGGTGGTGTAATTTCATTCATGGTTGTGTTGTGTTATTAAACTTGCGTTGCGCCTACGGGTCTATATAAGGTATAGTAGCAAATACTTAGCTAGTAGTACTTATTTACTTATTATGTGCTGTTCTACATTGCCTTGTCATGGCCGCTTTTGTATTTCTATTGCCTTGTATGTAATTTTAATTATGCTTGTCTGGTATGTTATACGTACCTTTTTTGAATTATGCGCACTTGTTGCCTAATATTAACTTGTTTAATACTATACTTTAACGCTAAAATGTAAGTACTGTTATGTCTATTTGAATTAATTATCTATTATTATATTTCTTACTGTATTTTCAGTGTTCAGTTGTTAGTGAAATAAAGCCTGAATTGAGTCTCTCCTTTTCCGGCATTACAAAGATATTGTCGATTTTATACAGGGTGTTCGGAAAGTCACTGTGCACTTATATTTATTTAATAGCATACAATAGTATAACATTGCATATATGATAGAGGTTATGGATGGGACCATCAGAACTTATAAAAGGTGTAAAGTGATGTCCTTTAACAGCAATACAGGCTTGGACCCGTCTTATTTTATTTTGAAACACCTTTGTCAGTTCTTCTTTTGAAATGGACCTTATGTACGCAGTTATTGCAGTTTTCAGGTCATCAAGGTGAGTGGACGATCTCGATTATATAAGTGCACAGTGACTTTCCGAACACCCTGTACATTCCCACACTGTTATTGAAATTATTTTTAAAATGGATAAATGCACATTCTAGAATATTCCTTTCAATTATATCTGTGTTTTTAACGAGCGCTTTAGAACTATCCCATTTGATATGATATGATTACATCTGACATATGGTTAAACAATGCATTAGAATTCTTTGCTGTACTTTCCTGTTATCCCTGACCCCAGACTTTTTTTTTACTTTTTTAAATAAGTAACTAACCAAACCTAACCTAACCTTTAGATTAGGTTAGTTAGGTTAGTTACTTAACATTTAAAAAAAAAGTCTGGGGTCCGGGATAACAGGAAAGTATCTTATTTGTTGTTCTACACGCATATTTATGCTGTTTTACCCCTGATATCTAACGTTTTGCCTGTTTGACCTAAATACACTGAGTTACATTGTGTACATCCGATCATTTTTCTTTATCTGTGGGTTTGCATCATTCATTCATTTCACGTGTTTAATTGTGAAATTCATCCCATTGTATACTGTGTATATATATATATATATATATATATATATATATATATATATATGTATACACACACACACACACACACACACGTATATATATTTAAAAATAAATATTTTTAACTTTTATTGGTTGATATTATTTCCTAGTTATGGCATGAGAAGTTTGTTGCTGGTGTGGTTCTTCGTCGTTGTGCAGTCCTCATATCTTCACATATTACTTAAATTCTGTCAGGTTTTCGCAGTCCGGTCTTCCGGCATCAAGTATGTTTTCAGCCCTAATCATATTTTTCATTTCGTTTGATATCCACCGCGATTGAAAGGTTAGAGGTTTGAAGTGATTAAAGCCGATGATTATTATTACAAGATTTATTCTTAGTGTTTAAGTTGTATGAAAACCCTACCAGAGCTAGAAACGAGTGTACGAGTGTTTTACACTCAGAAATTAGTGAATTCAAAGTCTGCTTGATTCCTCTCCTTCTGCTCGTTTCTGGCTCTGTAAGGCCTTTTAGAACAGTAAAGATTATGGGGGAAAGCAATATTTGGGGATAAACTAAATCTTCAAACATTCAACGTTATTCTCGTAAAAATTCATTACTTTTTTTTTTTTAATATTTGCATTTTCCGAAATTAACGATTATATTCCAATATTTTTTTCCGGAACCCCAAAAATGTTAATTACTAATGATTCTAAATTATTCCTAAAATTAATAATCTCTCTAATTCCCTCAAAGTAAATGAAATGTAATAAATCTAAAAGAAAATTATATAAATTCAAGAATCGAAATAAACACAGTAAAAGGAAGCAAAATAAAAAGTAATTTAAGAATTCATATAACATTTGAAAAGTCATTTAAAATTTACTCAGTTAATTCAAAGTTAAAATTCACAATATGAAATTAAATAATTCTGAAAATTATTTTTTTTTTACTGTATATTTATAATTAAAATAAGACAAACGTAAAAAATATTAATTAAAGAATCAAATCGTTAAAGAAAATGCTATTTTTAAATTGTTTATTAAAATACATAATTCAAATCGGAATTAAGCGTAATTTATCTTAAAAACTTAAAAGTTTGAAAGAACAAAATGGTCTTAAATTGCAATATTAAACAGCTGATATCCATTCTTTATTTGAGTATCGTATAAAGAAATTTTATGAATAAAACCTTTAAAAATCTATTAAGAATTTAAATCTTAACTAAAATTGAATAAAATAAGGAAGTAAAAGAGAGAACCTAAACTCAAAGTAAATAAAAAAAAGGGTCTATTTCTTATTCCTAATTTATTTTTATATTTCCTATCGAATAAAAGAATTAGAACAAATGTCAGGTTGTATGGTTACAAAATGTATACTGCATTATTATTATTATTATTATTATAATAATAATAATATAATAATAAGTATACAAAATTTCAGCATGCGAATTATTTTTTTAGAATGTAAATGTGTTTCTGTACTTTTGTATTCATTGAATGCATTATAACTCAAAACGGATGTTCTGTTCTATTCCGTCATAATAAATATATATATATATATATAATATA
>JAJOZX010006515.1:0-217500 GCA_023014485.1 Bathynomus jamesi | reverse complement strand
GTAAAGTAATTGTTGCTAGTGACTCGTTTCTTAAATTACACCTACGACATATAAATACAATTAATCACACAAAAATAAAATTGGTATTACAATATGTACATTTTGTAGGGGTGACGGGACTTTTCGAACACCCTGTAGACCGTACGCCTTCCAGAGTTGAGCCCATAGAGGGCCAAAAAAAAAATCTTTAGAAGAGATTCTGATTTCAGGCATAATTAAGTCTGAGGGAAGGGGAGATGGAAGAACAGCACGGGAATTGTCCAGGGTTGAGTTGGAGGTGAAAGTTTGAGCGAAGAGTTAAGCTTTATCAGAAAAGACGGCAACTGAGCCGTCAGAATAGAAAAGAGGAGGGAAAGAAGTAAAGTTGATGGAGAGGTTCTTGGTTAATTGCCAGAAAGAGCGAGAAGAATTCGAATTGGATAGATTTTCACGTTTTTGTCTGAAGTTATTTTTGGCGAATCGAAGAACAGATTTTGCATGATTCCGGGCAGAAATATAAGCTGAGTGAAAGTCAGGAATTGGATGGCGACGGTACCTTCTGAAAGACTCCTCTCTGTTGCGGATAGTATTAGAACAAGTAAAGTTAAACCAAGGGTTTGTTTTGCATTAGTAGTAGGAATAGAAGATGGAATGTACGCACCTCCATGTTCGAGAGAATCACCTCCGTGATGCGATCAGCACACTCGGATGGGCCTCGGCCACGGAAGCAGTAATCATTCCATGAAAAATCAGAGAAGTACTGCCTAAGGGTATCCCAATCAGTAGCGCCAAAGTGCCAAAGGCGTTTCCGCTTGGGGGGATCCAAAGGCCAAATTGGAACAATAGGACAGAAAACACACAAGATTGTGGTAGGAGGAGCCCAATGGAGAAAAACGTTTGACAGAGTAAGAAGGATGAGTGGTGAAAAATAAATCCAGAATGTTGGGCATATCTCCAAGGCGATCGTGGATACGGGTAGAGTCCTGTACAATCTGCTTTAGGTCATTTAGGATAGAGAAGTTGTAAGCTAGTTCACCAGGGATGTCAGTGAAATGGGAAGAAAGCCAAGGTTGTGGTGAACATTGAAATCTCCTGAAATGGAGATTTCAACAAAAGGAGAGCTGGACAGAATGTATTCCACTTTGGAAGTGGTGTAGTCAAAGTGTGTTGGATAGTTAGTAGAATTAGAAGGTAGGTAGGTAGCGGAGATCTACTTAGTTTGAGATTGACATGTAAGCCGTAGCCAGTGGGCGTAGTATTCGGAGGATTCAAGCTCGGGAATACGAGAGGAAGTTTGATCGTTGCGTACATATACGCAACATTCACCTTCGAAATGAAAATGATTATGGAGAAAGTAGGAGGGTACAGAAAAGGGGTTGCTCTCAGTCGTCCAGACACCCAAGTTTCAGTGAAGAGAAGATGAGGTGTAGAGGAGGAGAGGTGGTAGTCAACAGATTGAAAATTTGAGGAAAGGCCATGAATGTTGCAGAATAGACGAATAAATTAAATTAAATAGGTTATTCCGACTTCTGATTCTTTCAGCGTTATTCTTGTACTTCTGGATTTCTTGGTTGTCCTTCTGTGTATTCCAAAAATGCCCAATATTCTTAATACATATCTAAATATAATTAGAACTCACAAGGAAAACTGTACGGTTTTCCTTTTGAATTCTTCCTTTTCTACGAACGCCTCACATTCTTCAATATTACCAACTCGCTCTCGGAACAATTTGGGCGGAAACAAAATGAAGGTTAACCGAGGTTATATATATGAGAGAGAGAGAGAGAGAGAAAGAATTTAAATAGATTTAGCTTTTATTTTTTAGATGTAATTTAGCTGTAATTTTATATTTATCTTATTAAATTTATATAAATGTATTTTATAGACCATTTAAGTTTAATTACGAGTCGCTTTAATTTTAATTTCTTAATACTCTTTATATTTCCGCGTGTCAAATTGTTCTTTTTCTTAATGCATAAATTTTAATCCATGTCAATATTTATGATAGAATTTATAAAAATGTATCTTTTTTATGGACAACCTGTATATTCTCTCTCTCTCTCTCTCTCTCTCTCTCTCTCTCTCTCTCTCTCTCTCTCTCTCTCAAGTGAAATATATATATATATATATATATATATATATATATATATATATATAAAATTCTTGCTGGATCTTTTCAACCGGGTGTGGGTTGAGGGGTCGTTCCCTTCCCGTTGGAGGGAGGCGATTGTGGTCCCGATACCTAAACCGGGGAAGGATCCGGCGGAGGTGGCGGGCTATCGGCCTATTGCTTTGACGAGCTGCTTATGCAAGCTCTTGGAAAAAATGGTGGCCGTCCGACTTTCATTTACACTGGAGTCGTTTGGGTTATACCCCCCGACCCAGTATGGCTTTCGTCGGTTTCGGGGTACTCTGGACCCTTCTCCTCCTTGGTCATGATATACAGGAGGCCTTTTCCACCAGGAATCTTGTTCTGGCCGTCTTTTTCGACGTCCAAAAGGCCTATGACACGACCCGTCGGGGAGTTGTCATGGACCGTTTGAAGTCTCTTGGCTTCGTAGGCCTTTTGCCCACGTTTATTCGTAACTTCCTCTGCCGTCGCACTTTCCGCGTCCGTAATGGGGCGGCCCTATCTGACCTGTATGTTCAGGAGGAGGGGGTGCCTCAGGGGTGTGTACTGAGCGTCTCCTGCTTCAATCTGGTCATGTCTGCGCTACCGGGGGCCCTCCCGCCCTCGGTGCGTTGTTCTGTCTACGCCGACGATCTGGCTGTCTATGCCGCGGGGACGAGCTCCCCCCTCATGGAGAAGCAAGCCAACTCGCGGTCAATCGGGTTGAACGTTGGGCGTCGTCAGTGGGCCTTACGCTGTCTTCCCCGAAGACTTCATGTGTGGCCTTCCTTCCGTCGAGGAGACGGGGCTCCGGCGCTGTCCCGGCCTTTAATCTTACACTCGTGGGTCAGCCTCTGGCCCTCGTTCCATCAGTGCGTTTTCTGGGTATGGCCTTCGATAACCGTTTGAGCTGGGTCCCCCACCTTCGCAGGCTGCGCGAGACCGCAAGACGTACCCTGGATTTGCTGGGACATTTGTCTCACACTACATGGGGCGGGATAGGCGGACACTCCTCCGTTTGTACGTGTCCCTGGTACAATCCAAAATTAGACTATGGGAGTGTGGTGTATGGCTCCACCTCCTGTACGGCCCTTCGGATACTGGACCTGGTCCTCTCGAGAGGACTACGCATGTCCTCTGGCGCCTTCGGCTCCTCTCCGGTTGATAGCCTGCAGGTTGAGTGCGACATCCCTCCCTTGGAGGATCGGAGGTCGTTCCTCATTGCCAAGCACTATCTCCGGATCAACCGTCTTCCCAACTCTCCTCTGTTCCAGGTGGTGGAGAGGGCGTTCTGCCGGGATGGGGGTTGGTATTTCACCGACACGGTGACCTCCCTCCTCGATGGTGTGGGCACTCCTCCTCCATCCGTCATACCGGTCTCTTTCAAGGGTGTTGCACCTTGGGAGAGCACCCCTGTTACATGCTGTAGGGCGTTGCGTCCCGTTCGCAGGGCCGATTCTGACTCTACCTTGCTTCGGTCCCTGTTCCTTCAGCATACAGCGTGTCACTCTGCATGTGTTGCGGTCTTCACAGATGGCTCGAGGTCGTCGGGGGGGGGGGCGTTGGGGCTGCGGCTGTTCCCGAGTCGTCTGCCCTTGCTCCCCGATGTACCCGCCTCCCTGATGAGGCTTCCGTTTTCACGGCGGAGCTCTATGCCATTCTGAGCGCTCTGGAGGTGGTGCGGGAGCATCCGGATCGGTCGTTTGTTATCTATTCGGATTCCCGCAGTGCCCTGGATGACTTGGAGTGTTTCGACCCCGTCCACCCACTGGTCCGACGTATCCAGTTACTGTGCCATATCCTTGTCACTTTTGGTAGCAAGGAGGTGGTATTTTGCTGGGTCCCTGCACATGTTAACGTAGCTGGAAATGAGGCTGCAGATCAAGCTGCCCGTTCCGCGTGCCGACTACAGGTTTCACCCGTGTCCCTCCCCTTTTCCGATTATATACCTGGTTTTCGTAGGTTTTTGCGCTCCCGGTGGCAGAGTTGCTGGGATGGCGCTACAACTAACAAACTCTGCAAGATTAAACCCAAATTGGGATGTTGGGCCTCTTCCTTCCATCGGTCGCGCCATAAGGAGGTGGCTCTGGCCCTCCTCCGTATTGGCCACACCCACCTGACCCATGGCTATTTGATGGCCGGGGATCGGGTGCTCCGATGTCCCAATTGTAACGTCCCACTTACAGTTGCCCACCTCCTGGTGGAGTGTCCGCTTTACTCTGCGCGCAGCGCAGAGTATTTTCCCTTTTTGATGAGCGTCAAGCCTTGTGATAGGCTCGGCGCTATTCTCTCAGAAGGTCCCTACTTTTCGGTAACTGGGTTGTTCTCCTTCCTTTTTCGTTCCCGACTCCTTAACCGGCTGTGACTCCGCTATGATTTTTCTGTATCTGTTTTTTTTTTTTTTTTTTCCCCCCGTCTATTGTTCATTTCCGCTAGCTGTTTCATAGTTTTCGTCCTGTGTTCGCTCTGCTATCCACCTTTCTTTTGGTGGCCATGAGGGGTCATACTTTGAAAATTAAAAAAAAAATACACACACACACACACACCAACACACACACACACACACACACACACACACACTGTATATATTCCACTTAACTACATTAAAAAAATGTCTTTATAAATACCCAAGTGAAGTTCCATACGTGGTAGATTATAACCACAGGTTGAGAGTTGAAAGGAACTACTCTCTCTTTCATCAAATCCCACAAATGTTGAGGGATACTGTTGGAAGGTCGATCGTAGTCAGAGCCTGAATATTTGTTTGTAAATAATAAAAATAATAAAAGTATATATATAACCTGTTGCACAAGTCCTTGGACGTCCTCCGTCCGTACTCGCAGCAAAGAAGACCATGCAGGACAAAGACCCAACAATTTCGCAGATTCAAGTTTACCACTCAAAAAATAATGACGCTCACCCATTTATTATAGTAACTATTATGCACAATGTATGCTCTACCTCCTAAAATTCACTTTCTTTCAAAACGCATGTTCTGGTTTCCCTGGTAACAGTGTAGTCGTCTTTTCTTCTCTCCCTGGTGAACTTTAAATTTTTAAATCACTGACTCTGTTTTCATAGTCTTTTCTCCGCGTCTGGACGAAGACAGGACTTTTTCAACTGGATATATATGTGTGTGTGTGTGTGTGTGTGTGTATGTATGTATGTATGTATGTATGTATGTATGTATGTATGTATGTATGTATGTAAACTTTCCTATACCATTGTTACGTCTTCGAATATAAATATTTACCTTTATTTTACGATGTTTCTTTTGAAAGTTACTTCTTGTACGTAAAAATAAATTCTCCTTCATGCGTTCATATCGATTTACAATTCCGTTTGCGATGCACATCTCTGAAGTTTACGCTAGATTTATGCAAATCGTAGATGATTCTTTCAGGCAACCATCAACCACGGCTGAATTTCGGTCATAGTGGGTTAAAAGACACGTATGAGAAGGACAAAGACAGCTCGTTCCAGTTCGAAGGTATGTATGCTTATGTACATTTTCTGAAAATAAAAAGTTTGTCTAGAAACACCGAATCCTCAAAACAAAAATTTACTGATCAGTTACGATTTTATTATTTCATTACTGTCAGCAAAAACGCAAAATATCCTGTAATGAATGAAATAGATTATTTATATGATTATCATTAATTATTCTTACTTACTTTTGCTTTTCTTATTCTCTTATACAGCAGTAGTCTTCTATTCTTTACACTGATTCTAATCTATTTATTTAGTTGCTCTGATAGCGTTATTCGCTGTTGGTGGCGTCCGGCTTCATAACAGTGGAGGAATTGAATTCATAAGCTCTTTTCCTTTAAGTAGTTTTATTCAATTTACCCTAAAGACATAATTAAGGGAGGGCGAACGCGACATACATTTTTAACCCAATTACATTCTAACACAGAGACAAACCTATTTCAGAACTTTACTTTATATACCTCGAGGATATGGTTTTTATTTTAGGAGACGGGGCCTAACCTACTCTTGTTCCTATGTTTTGAAATCCTCTCTCTGATTGGCTACTTTTTTAAAAAAATGATCGGATTAGTTAATTTTTAAAACAAGTTCCATTCTTCGATAAGAAAAAAATTCATTAATGATTACATAATTCCATGTACTACAATCCAAGAAAACAGAATATTCCTAGTAATTTTTTATACTTTTTAGAAATTTTGTTTCTAGGCGAACTTTTTGCCGAAACTGAAGGTATATATTTTAAAAACTTTTCAGTATATGAATCATTCTTATACAGAGCAGTGATAAGTTGATAAATGACATTTTCTGGCTTTAATTCGAATGAGTTAATTTTGATGTTCCAAAAGATCGGTTTTCGTTCCCTCGTTGTTCTTCCTCCGTATCTCTCCAAATGTAGGACTAAATTTGTTTCCAAAATGTAGATGAAACGACAATTTTTTCATTCTTTCAGTTTGAATTATGAAAATCTGCTACAAATTTGCATTTGCAGATTAAGTAATGTAAACAAGAATGTTCCTATAGCACTGAAGTCGAATTACCTAGATTGGTCGTTTGTAACTTTAAACGTTCCAAATAGTAAAAGATTCCTAAAATTGACTGAATAGGTTCCTTTTGTGGCATAATTTTATGGTATACATGGTCAAAAAATAGAGCCAGTAAGTTACCGGTTAGTGCCCCCAAATCGGAACCTAATTCTGAGAGAAGCCTTACATAAACATGTTTTACGTGTAATAGGAAACTAAACGATTTAAAATGATGTCGTCGGGAATTTTACAACTGACAGTGTATCAAAAACAGATAAAGTGAACTCGAAAACTATAAAGAATATGCGTAATTAATTAGCATTATAATATTTGGAATACAATACTGTACAACTACAATAAATATTGACATATCTTTAACTAGAACAAGATTTTCACGGTTTGATTCTATTTCTTGAACTAAATATCATCAACGTGAATATAACTTACTTTTCAAGTTTATAACTTATTATATTGTTGGGGATAAAAGTCATTAAATAATCTTATAATCTCCATAACAAATCCATAATGAAACAACAAATGATCATAAAATAACCTTTTACGTTGCAAAGAATTTCCCTTCCTGTTGTGGCGTCTCCGCTTTATTCCTTACTGATTAAATGTTCATCCAAATTACAATCAATTCCAGCTACGGAAATGTTATTTGTAAAGCTTTAGA
Source organism: Bathynomus jamesi (assembly GCA_023014485.1). Classification (NCBI taxonomy): domain Eukaryota; kingdom Metazoa; phylum Arthropoda; class Malacostraca; order Isopoda; family Cirolanidae; genus Bathynomus; species Bathynomus jamesi. Next base: position 210,224 of record JAJOZX010006515.1, on the reverse strand, counting down.
ACTCGCGTATTCTATTCTTCAATATCCGACACGGTTGTCTGACCGATTATACACTATTGGAAAGGTGGTAAACTTTATTAATTATGTAATCTCTCTCTAAAATTTTTAGGCCTCTTAGGTCCGTTTTATTATTGCTTTTTTAACTTTTCCATTTTTTAAATGTATTTTTGAGAGTTTGTGCTGACATCTTATTCCCTTCTGATCTCAGTCATTTAATCTATTAATCATTCTCGCCTATTTTTCACGAAGTTGTTGGTCCTCCCATCGATTGGAGGGAGAGAGAGCAAGATAAAAATGACGTTATTATTAATCTCTCTATTTTTGTTATGATATGAATTAGGTTTTCATTTTCTCTCTCTCGTTTTATTCTGGGTTATTTTGAAAATTTTTGAGTGATTTCAACGCTTTTTTTTTTTTTTTTTTGTTTTTAAGGTTATTTTTAGTTGATTATAATAAAATCGTTTGAATTTATCTTGGGGTGTTTTTGTGAAAAGGAACTTACGTAAACATTCTATTAATTTTATATATAAAAAAAATTAAAGTTGAAGGTCTGTGTATGTATGTATGTATGTATGTATTATGTATGCATGCACGTGCTTTCATCCAAAACTTAAAATCAATACAGTGGAACAGCTTCCACACGAAATTTGAACCTTTTTTTTTTCTTTTTGAGAGAGACCACGATCCTCTTTGAAGAAATATGAAATGAAATAAATGCGACTGGTATTCATGCGAGATGTTAATCAGGACATCAGACTCTTGGCTCACATCTCTTCAGATCAGAGCCAGTTGAACGGGCTTCACTTTACTTTTGAAATAGAGTGAAGCCAAGTCTCTTTCTCGCTGTTCCACCAAGCTCTTCTTTTAATATAAGCCATGTAGTTACCCTCCATGAGAAACTAGAATTTCGCGCCCACCTTTTTTTGAAGGTTTTAAAATGCAATATATTTTAATGGACGTTAAGTGAACGTAGGAAAAAACTTATATGAATATCTCTTGATAGTTCTTCAAAACGCTGTTTTGAATGAGTTAGAAAATTTTTGGGGGACACAAATTAATGAATTCGTGCAAATGATACAGAGAGAGGAATGAATGTAAAAAAATTAACATCTCTCTCTCTCTCTCTCTCTCTCTCTCTCTCTCTCTCTCTCTCTCTCTCTCTCTCTCTCTCTCTCTCTCTCTCTGTGAGCAAGCTAAATATAGAGCTTTTTATATATTCTCCACTTTCCTGTAAAATTTCCTTGGCTACTTTTCCAGGGTCAAGGTATTTTCTTCAACCTTTTTCCGTACCTGCCTCTGGCAGGGAGGGAGCGGAGGGTGGGGAGAGAGCCTTCTACTTTTCTATCCAGTTTTCTACTACTGCTAGGATAGTTGAAAGAAAAATAAACTTTTAATAACAGGAACAGTTCCTCGGTGGATCAGTTCAAGAAAAGGTTAGACCAAATCTTGCACACTATTTGAGTGTGTAGAAAATTTTCCCTGGCACCCGTTGCCATTGGTACCTCCTCGGTATGGGCCGCAAGGCCTTTTGAGGTACTTCTTTTCCTTGTAACTCCTTGTAACTCTCTCTCTCTCTCTCTCATATATATATATCAGTGGTCAAGCGTCTGACATTATCGTAAAATTTAATGAAAAATGTTGGTATGATAAATATAAATTGGGTGAAAAAAATGACATTTGAAGAAAATGCGTTTTCATATAGAAATACTCTAATGTTGCAAATTAAATTTGCCCAAAGCAAAACTATATAAATCACTGCAGAACGTCTGCCTAATATCGAAGACACTATTTTTTGTAAGTAATCTTCAGGAATTTTACTCGAATCCTTTGTAGTAAATCATTTCATTGTTTTTGAATTTCTTGGTTTGCCCTTAGCTACCTTTGTTTTCGGACACTTCCACGAGTTCTTGATGAGATTAATGGCGGGGCTTTGTGGTGGCAACTCAAAATGTTTTACTTCTTGACAGCTTCTTCTTCTCGTCAGATAGTTTTTGTTACGAATGTGTTTTGAGTCACTGTCATGCATAAATTCAAAGTTTTCTCCAATAAGGCGACGTCCATTAAGCGGGTAATGTCTGACAAAACGTTATTTCTTTATTCCATAAATTTTCATAATATCGCGACCATCATTTGAGGAGAAAAATCTCCAGATCATTTACCATCCACTTCCCTGTTTAACAATGCTTTCGATTCGCTCCTCCTTGAGTTTCTCATGGTTACATCTTCTGAATATTTTTCTGGATTTGTCAAAAAGCTAAATTTTGGATTCGTCGGCCCAAAGTACATTTTTCCATTGGTATTCTCGGTCTTTCCGGTTTTTGCGAGGGCAAACCTGTTTTTCATGTTAATGTCGCTTCGATTAGGCGTTGCTGGTACTTCTCCTTTAAGACTCCCGCTTCCTCTAATGTGCCTCTTGAAAATTCCAGAAGAATGTTGGGGAGGAAACATAGTCACGAGAAGTTCAAGGAGTGTGTCGAAAGCATCGTTAAACGGGAGAAGGATATAAAATGATCTGGAGATGTTTCTTTGCTAGGCGAGTGGAGTGGGCGATGTTTTGGAAATTTATGGAATAAGGAAAAAAGAATAATTTCGTAACGTTGGTCAGACATTTCCCGCTTAATGGACGTCGCCTAATTGGAGAAAACTTTGAATTTATGCATGCCAATGACCCAAAACACAGTCATAATAAACAAAAACTATTTGTTGAGGAAAAAAGTTGCTGGAGAACCGAAACATTTGGAGTGGCCACCATATTCAGAGTACAAACAGCTCGCAGCACCATTACCAAGTACGCAGAGAGTCTATTTTCCATATTTTACCATATCATCGCATGGTTGGGAAAACTTTGGCTCAACTGATGGAAACTGAAAATAAGATAGACCATGTGGTAGTTGTCCTAGCCACAAGCACATACGAAAATAAATAAATAAACGATAAATGTCCATACTAAAGTTCAGACCAGACTTAAAAAGTCAACTATTAGTGCCTTTATTTACAAAAATAAGATTATTATCAGTTATCATTTATTTTTGGTTGAATTTCCACTGTAAGTTCAGTTACCTTCACGTCAATTTTTAAAATTTTATCTTCAATTAATTTAACGCTAGCATTTAAACTACCTATGGAATTCGATTTACTAGTAAAGCTCGCTTCCCTTTAAGTTATTTTCTGTTCTTAAAAACTTTGTTAATTACATTAAGATTATTTCGCACATCTTCAATTTTCTTGAGAATTAAGTTATCATCAAATTTGGAATTAATTTCGTTTTTTTTTTTCAAATTCTTTAAAATCTCGCGTCCAGACAACATGGTAGTAATTGATTGAACGAGTACGGTAGAAGTTGTTTAGATGAGAACATTATTGGGTAGTTAAATGAACACGGTAGTAGTTGGTTGGATGAAGGAAGAACCTAAAATTTTATTTGGATTCCAATTTTTTTCCTTTTGTGTACACTAAATAATAATATACATATTAATATAGGAAACATATTCATTAAATCTCTCAAATATTTTTATTATAATAAGACAAATTCCTGAGAAGCTTGGCCCCTCCTTCCTGCATAATAAAAAATATATATATATATTCGTATGTACATATTTACATCTTTCTCTGCTATCGTCGTTCTCTTTCTACGCATAGAGTACGAAGCAGTTTCCTTTCATTTTTGTTTTTCTTTATAAAATCGCGTTTTTTCTTTCTCGCGTTTAATGTTTTAATTTTTTATTCGTTCGTTGTTTGAATCTCCTCCACTTTTTCTATCTAAAACTCTTATCCATTATTCTTCCACTCCAACTCACTCGTTACTCACTCTTTCCGTCTCTTAGTTACATACACGCAAGTCATTCAGCTTTTCTGATTCACTTTTATTCCTCTACTTTAGTTTTAGACTTCACGCGTTTTTTCACTTTGTAAGTTGGTTTTCTTATCAAAGTAATTATGTTGTAATTATGTTGTTATTATGTTGTTGTTATAACATTAGACCTAAAATATATAAATGATTGTATCGCGTATTTGAGTTATTTCTTATGCGGAAAAACTCTGAAAACTCATTTCCCCCTGTGTGGAAGTGAGAGTACCCCATGAGTTACCCGAGCTCGAGCACTGACGGGGAATGGCCGTCCCAGCTCAACCCAAGAGTCAACAGTAGGGAGTGAACCAAGAGCCACACCGCCCAGAGTCCGACTCCGATAACACTCAGCTACTGGAGGCTCACTTACGTGATAAGAAAATTTCCATTACGAGAGAGTTTTATGTCGTTGAAGAACACGTAAGAATCCATTGAAAAAAATTATTATTTGTAAAGTACAAAGATCCTCCGGAGTAAAATGAACATCCAACAAATAATTATAGTTTATTTTCAACGTCGAGGAGTTAGTACAATGGACATCATTAATTTGGTCTGAGTGCTTTGTCAGTTTGTACCCCTCCTTATAGGTGAGCGGCCAGACCCCGATTTAAAACAATTTTAACTCTCCCTTGTACAGAAAGTTGTAATATGTTTTTTTTGTCCATAATGTTCAGTGAACACATTTTTAAGTGTTGTCCTCAGTTTTTGATGTGCGGTTGCCATAGAAACGCCAATATAAACAAACATCTAGAAAATACCTGAAACTTTATCCAGATGATAATTTGTTTTAGGTTCGAACTGAAATACTGTTAACTAATCAAATATACTGTTATTATAAGTGTTTGCTATCTAGATACACAACTGAATTATCACATTATAGTAAAACGTATACAATCATGTATTGTTGTAGGTTAGGCCCAGTTTTAAATTTTCTTTCTCCTTTTATTATCACAATATTAGAATAAGACAAATGTGTGCTGTGCCAAATGTTGTGCAATGTGTGATATTGTTGAAAACCACAGTTTAATTACTGTTATTTTTATTTCAGACGATCATCTATATCAAGCATGGCAGAACCTGACAAGTCCATTAAAATTTGTACAGGCGAAGAAACAGAGGCTGTCAACAAATTGGGAGAAATGCGTTATATGTCAGCAGAGTCGCAAAGAAAAACTGGTTGTACACAAAAAAGTGGGTATTGAAACATTATTGCCAACATTGTTACGGCAGGATGACTTTACAAAATTACATAGTGAGTCTGTTACATATCATCGTAGCTGTTATCAATCATTTACAAGTAAGAAAAACATTTCTCATGTTAGTATACAAAATGTAGCACGCATGAATCTGCATCACATGGTACTGAAGAACAAAGTGTTCGCACACGAGCTCAAACATCCAAGCTTACAGATTTTTTCCATGTGTTTAATATGCAACGCGCGAAAGAGGAACAACATACATAAGGTACAAACAACTACATGTCAGAGTGATCTCTATCAAGCAGCACAAGCTCGGAATGATATTGCTATGCTTGCCAAAATTGAAAATGACCTCATTGCAGCTGTTGTTGTTTACCACAAATCCTGCATGGCAAACTATACAAGCAAGCATAACATCAGTGCTTCAAGGAAAATGGAAGAAGGAGAGAACATATACGAGAAGGCATTTACGGCACTAGTAGGAGAAATAGATGTTAATCTACAACAAGGAAAAGCTTATAAGTTGAAAACCCTGCTAGACAAATTCCAACAGCTGTTACCTGACCACATTGATACCCAAGCATACCATGCAGAAAAACCTCAGCGCCGTCTCACGAAGCATTATGGTGGTAACATTGTTATTCATGCCCAGCGAGGACAGTCCAAGTGAAGCATTGTTGTCGGTGGCAGTGTCAGCTTAGGAGATGCTGTCAGAGCCTTTGCTCAACTGAAGGAAGATTTCAATTCTGATGAGATGACACTTGGTTCTACTGAAGAACAATCAAATGTTCCAGTGAATTCAGAAAGCTTGCTTCATTCTGCCATTGTTATGCTTAGACAAGAAATAGCACAAATTGAAAATCCAACTGAGTACTACACAGCTGCTGAAATCGGCCTGAAAACATCTGAAGAATTTGTTCCAGCACTTTTACAGAAGGCGTTTCTCTGGTTGCTGAGCAAATAGGCATTTGAATCGGGTCTCCATTTATTAACCCATGTAGGCACAGTACTTTGTATGGTGATTCAACATTTTAATATAACATTCATTTTGTTCAACATAGTGTATTAATGCTTGGAGTATCAAAATATGAATTATTGTACTTGAAATTAGTTTTATGTAACTCATATTAATCAGTTTTGTGAAACACCTGTATTTTAGGTGATATTTTTTGGGTCTAACAATAACGTTTTTAGGCAAAAAATAAAATATATCATGTAAAAGAATGTTTTTATAAATAAATTGATATAGTGTAGCACTAGAGCTTTCAAAAATGTATAACTTCATGGGAAATAAACCTTGTCTTCACTGTTCATTCACTCAGCCTTCACCGTCACTTCAACTTCATTGTGTCTTCAAAGATTTCAGTTGTAATGCGTGAATTGAAAACATGAATACACGAGTACCTGTACATAGATGAAGTTAATGGCTGGTTTTACTATCTTAGCACATTCAGAATGGAGGACAACATGCCAAGCGTATATGTCCAGATGGTGCAGATCATTTTAGGACATGTTGATTTTTGCAAATGGTGATGAAGGAGCTCTCGAATGGGCTCGACAGAATTCATGTCTTGGCTTTTTATCTCTTCCATTTAGTAGTGTTTTTGAGGGGTGACAGGTTGCCCACTTTTCTTACATGTTACATACGCATGCTAAACTGCAGTTTTCCTTAATGAAGCAATGGGAGAAGATGGTTCTCAAAGATTGCTGCTTATTTCCTGGAATTCGAACGCCCCTCATCAAATACGAAGTCCATTTTTTCAGTATCCATATTGCTGCCCACAACGTACTTTTTTTTTTTTTTACTGCGATGCTTTTTTAACAATTTTTCAAAATTCAATAAAGCCTTTCATAAAAAAAATAAAAAAAATCATTTAGTATGAAGAAAAATCGTCCTTAATTACTTTAAAACTTTTTCCATATATTGATTTAGTTAAATTACGCTTCATAAAATTGCTATAAAGAAAAAATATTAAGTCCCAAACGCAGATTTTATAAATATATATATATATATAAAATATGGAATTGAATTCAGAACGGTCCCTGAGGTTTTTTTCACGATACACACACCGTGCATGGAGCAAGGAACTCTTCTAGGAAAATTAAATCCACTATACTCCGAATCGAATAAGTAATGGTAAATGACAAACACTATAGTTTTTCTTTTTCATGATGTTAGCCCGACGTGGGCAACGGGTCACTCGAAGAGGCCTAAAAATATAGCTTCTCTCACCAGTTATCTGCGAAGCAGATAGGTTCCAGCTTTGGGACAGGATCTAGGGGTTACAGCTACACCTAGCCTACTACATCAAAACTTCAATATAAGCAAAAGACTCGTTGCATTCACGTCGGATTGATACAATACAATACAATACAGTACAAATACATTTACCTACATTTAAGACAATATTAATTCAGAAAATGCAGAAACTAAAATAGCATAAAGAACAGACAAGATAAAGATAAAATAAAGACGAGATGAACAGCCAGCCTCTGCTGACAGGAAAAAGTGTTGGAATAAGAGTACATAGGAAAGTTAAAAAAAATATATTTTTTGAATGCATAACATAACATAATGCATAACTAACTTTAATCAATCAAGTTAAATTACAGAGTTACAAGCTAACAAAGATCCTAAGATCCACTCTAGGTTAGCCCAAGAAAGAAATAAGGGAGAAAAGCAAATGAAAATAAGAATACTGAAAATGATACCATGCTTACACTTATAGACGAGTAAAGCTTTCACAAAGAAATAGTAGTAATAGTAAAGTATAGAACAGACAAGGCTCTCCTTCCTTCGCCAGCCACTGCTGACACTGTTGTGAAAGAAGATGTATAGGAAAATAGGAAAAGTATAATGAAAAGAATAGCTTCAGGGCTCATTTATACTATGCGTACGCTTATCTCCTGTAGTCAGTTACACATTGGAGGACAGTGGAAAATAAAGGATAGCATGAAACACCAAACTACTTAATCTAGCCTACATCAAGCATTTTTTTTAAGAAATGTCTTTAATTTATTTTTTTATCCGAGAAGTAAATATTTCATTGCTGCATCATTTCTCCAATGAATTCCAACGCCACCGTTCTGAGAGAGAGACTTAAAAATAATTAATTATATTGCCACCTTTTGCTCTGAAATTATTTCGATAAGGGAGCAATGATCCAGAGGCACCTTCAGCCGGGCAGCATCCCCTAGTTTAAGGAGAATTTCCCCGACAGTGTGCGTATGTGCATAACTGTATATGTGTAATTTCCGTCCCCGCTCCCCTCGCTGTTATTTTCACGAAATTTTGTTACACACTTTTTTAACTAAAGTTCTACTTGCCTGACAATGAATGCGTCTATTCGGAGGCTTTGACTCCCGAGAATTCTCATCAAGCTTCCCATCACTTGAGAACTCCCGGTGCTCTGAAACCAGAACAGAGCAGGGCCTACTACATTTATTACAAAAGGGAACCTTACTATTTCTGTATAAAACTGGAAAATTTCTCAAGCTAGCAAAGTTTAAATATACCTCATTGTCCTAAAATAATTACTGACAAATCTACACTGTATAACCAGGTAGCATCCCTGAAACTGAAAACATTAATTCAGAGGTTTTGACTCCCGAGAGTTTCTATCAAGCTTTTCTTCCTTTCCAATGGGGTATCATATGAGAACTCCTAGTGCTCTGAAACCAGACCAAACGATCGTCTTATACTATATTTAGCGACAAAGGGAACATTACTACTTCTAGCACTCTATCCTGACTAGCCCTTCCTTGAAGCACCTCCATTTGCAATGACCAAAAAAGAGAGAAAGGAAAGAAAGAAGGGGGAAGAGAAGTGGCTTTTCAAAATAATTTAATATAGCTGTTCGAAGGTTTTGGCTCCCGAGGATTCTCTTCTATTAAAAACTCATAAAGAAGTTTAAAAAAAGGCTATCATTTGAAAATTCCTACTGCTCTGATACCAGACCCGACCAGCGCTTCTTACTACATTTGCAACCAAAAAGGAACATTACAATCCCAACTACATCCTAACCAACTTCCCTTATGACTACTTTGTAGGCTTATTTGGAGATTTTGACTCTTAAGCCTTTTCACACTGACAACACTCATTGCTCTGTAACCAGACCAAACCAGCACCACCTCCTACATTTACATCTAAAGGGATATCACATTTGCATCTAAAGTGATATCACAACGTGCATGAGACCAAAGTTAAGATGTAGAAATATACACTGCGTTCGCACTTATTAAGCAGATTACATTTTCTCCAATGTTTTCAAAAGTTTTTCCCCGATTTCAATGAAATTTGTAGCAAATAATCACTATATATAGCAGCATTGATGGTATCCATTTCGATAAAATATTTTGATAATTAAAATAATTATCTCATTTTATTGAAAAATATGTAAAATATTGTGTTCCGAATTATTAAGCAAGTATGCTATTTATGGATCTAAATGGTGAAAATGGGTAAGAAGAAGGATTTAACACTAACTGAGAAAAGAAAAATAGTGAAGTTACTCGCTAAAAATATAAAATCTATTGAAATTGCGAAGCAGTTTGGCAGAGCTTATCGAATTGTAAACAAGTTTGTAGCGGAGGGTACCAAACTGAGGCAGCGAAGTGATAAAGGAGCTATAAGAAAAGTGACAAGGCGGCAGATATCTGTAATCAAACGCAAACTGCAAAGCATCCACTGTCCTTAAGTAAAGAGGTTTTTGAGCAGGCTGGTATACATAATGTACCAAGAACATCTAGATGTGGAATCCTCCAAACAATTGGCAAGACGTGTAAACCTACGATTCAGTCACCATTAACACCCAGGTACAAGAAGCAGCGTGTTGAATGGGCGCGTCAGTACGTGAAAACAGATTTTAATACTGCATTGTTAACCGATGAATGAAGAGTAACCCTTGAGGGATCTGATGGTTGGTCAAGAAGATGGATTGCTAAGGGTCAATCTCTACCATGGAATGAGGTTTTCTTTTAGAAAGTTTGTGTAAGACTGGGCATTCATTTTTACACCATCAGGCACTCTGTATGGGACAGCTACTTCATTGCCTATCAATCCTGACCAAAACATGACACTACCTCCACCTTGTTGGCGTCTTAAACTCGATGGTAGAAATTGGCTCTCAGCAATCCATCTTCTTGACCAAACATCAAGTCCCTCAAGGGTTGCTTTTCATTCATCGGTGAACAATACAGTATTAAAATCTGTTTTCACGTACTGACGCGCCCATTCAACACGCTGCTTCTTGTACCTGGGTGTTAATGGTGACTGAATCGTAGGTTTACACGTCTTGCCAATTGTTTGGAGGATTCCACATCTAGATGTTCTTGGTACATTATGTATGCCAGCCTGCTCAAAAGCCTCTTTACTTAAGGACAGTGGATGCTTTGCAGTTTGCGTTTGATTACAGATATCTGCCGCCTTTTCACTTTTCTTATAGCTCCTTTATCACTTCGCTGCCTCAGTTTGGTACCCTCCGCTACAAACTTGTTTACAATTCGATAAGCTCTGCCAAACTGCTTCGCAATTTCAATAGATTTTATATTTTTAGCGAGTAACTTGACTATTTTTCTTTTCTCAGTTAGTGTTAAATCCTTCTTCTTACCCATTTTCACCATTTAGATCCGTAAATAGAATACTTGCTTAATAATTCGGAACACACTATTTTACATATTTTTCAATAAAATGAGATAATTATTTTAATTATCAAAATATTTTATCGAAATGAATACCATCAATGCTGCTATATATAGTGATTATTTGCTACAAATTTCATTGAAATCGGGAAAAAACTTTTGAAAACATTGGAGAAAATGTAATCTGCTTAATAAGTGCGAACGCAGTGTATTACAAATGGTTGCGCATCTCCAATACGTACAGTATATCAGTAACTGCATAAATATAGTTAAATAGTTGCGTAAATATAGAGTAGTTAAATAAGAATAAAGATTACTTTTAATTTTTCTGACAACCTACGATTGTGTACTGTGTAATAATAATATCAACTATCGTCCCGTAAATTAAGCATTTATTTTTAGGAAACTTTGTCTCCGATAGTTTCCATTAAGTTTGTCGTCTCTGTTCATGAAATATCACTTTTTTTTTTTTTTAGGCTTCTCTATTTGTCTGAATTTAGATCAGGCCAGCGCCTCCTCCTAGATTTACTTATAAAAAAATATTAGGATACTCCTTAATTCGATGGATAAGACATCATTTTCAACCATCAGTTCAACAACAGCAGCAAAAAGGCTTTAAAATTTAAAATGCTTTTCCGCTTAATCTATTCTCTAAGTTTAACATGAATTTGCATGGTTGCCCGGTACACCTCCCACTGGTTAACTATTCCACATTTCAGGATATACTTTTAAAAATAATGAAGAACTTTAGTTAAGTTTGTGTCAAACTTTAGCTATGTTTATGTCAAAGCTATGTTTGTGTCAAAATTTGAGCTGTTTGTGTCGAAACTTTGTCTCGAAACGCTTATTTGTAGACGCTATAATCAATAATAAATTATATGATTGATGTTGAAAAAAGTGTTAATAATTCATATTTTGTACAAATTATTTAAGATTTAAAGATTTGAATTTAGGCGGATATTACTATTCGCTGTTTCATGGATTTGTTTAATCTCCTTCGCAACATCTAAGGTCATATAACGGAGCAGAAATATAGCTTTACGTGGTAGCTTTAGGTCGGATCCGAACCACGGGTCGCTGTTGGACGCGGAGGACGGTCTTCCATCCAACTACTCTCCAGACCCAATATCGCTTAACTTCGTTGATCGACGGGAAGTGGAACTGGCTACGGCGTAGTCCACGGATATTAATGGTTCAGCATTTTCAGTCTGTTTTCGTATTCTAATTGAAGCTCCTACCGGGTAGCGGGACAAAGTCGATCTGCACAATGTCGACACGCATAAGGTCGGTACTAAAATGTTAGTTTAAGTTAGGCCAGGTTAGGCTCGGCTCGGCTCGGCTCGGCTCGGCTCGGTTTGGTTAGGTCTGGTTAGGTTAGTTCATTGAAAATCTGAAATGTAGTTTGAAATCTGAAATTCATATAAGGTTGAACGTCGACATTATGAAATTCGATTTTGTTCATGTAACGCGATCATACAAATGTCCAGGAATGGCAAAACACTTGCTTTAGACTTGCATTCAGAATTACTGTATGTGAATTCCAATATTTTATTAGATTTGTGATTAGGTTATGATATTGCTTCGAAACTGTCAGGTGTATATACTAAGGATAACTCTTACAATTTCTCCTCTGTGGTTATACAGCTGTCACCGCATGTGCCACAGTATAATTAGACACCATATTAGGATAATTTACATGATTGTATTTATCAGCGTTATTTAGAATGGTCCTCTTGCCCTTCGATTCTACCAGTTTAACCACTTTATTGAGATTCTCTCTCTCTCTCTCTCTCTCTCTCTCTCAGCAGAGAGAGAGAGAGAGAGAGAGAGAGAGAGAGACACACACACACACAACAATTTCAAATTAATTATATGTAAATCTAAATAGCTAAAGTGCCTGAATTAGGCACTCATTTGCATCATATAAATAAATTTCAATATGCCATTTGGGTAATTTATGATCTTTTAAATGTAATGCAAAGGCTTTAAAATGTGTAAATAAACCATAAGGCGCATCAGAGCCTAATTTATAAAATAAAAAGTACAAAAAAAAAGTGTCTAAATTAAAAATTTTAAACAACTTTACGAGCTTTTCTGTTACTTTAATTTTCAAGTGATGAATTATTTACTTATATTTTGAAATCAATTAATATGAATGAAGCAGACGAGTAAATAAATGATATTCCTTAAAGATTCTTCGATTAAGTTAATCTTTGAGGAAAATCTTGTAACTGAAACTGGTGAAGAAAATCATTGTGGCTACGAAGAGAGAGAGAGAGAGAGAGAAAGACACTGGAAAAAAGCATGTTTAGGAATCGTCTCTTTATGTATATATACTCGTTGTGTGTGTATATATATATATATATATATATATATATATATATATATAAATTTAGTTAGTTAATTAGTCCCATCTCTTCGTTAAACATTAAAGTCATTCAGAGTCCAAGTTCTCTTATCTCAAACCACATAACCCCCCCAACAACACTCTTAAACATCCTGAGTCGCACACCCGCCACTGGCACTGGCATGCCATTTTTGTTTATTGAATAAAGGCGCGGTGCCATTTGGTTCTCCTCCTCCTCCTCCTTCCTCCTCCTCTGTCTTCGTCTTCGTTGGCCTACGTCATGTTCCACCTTGGAAACAGGTTCTGAAGAGGCGTCGGTCAATTAATCCCTTTCGCTTTTGTGTCAGGTGCGTTTCCTCGCTTCGCTCGCTTTCCTCTTTGATCTTCATCGTTCAAGGGACTTTTCTGTTGCGTTTTGGTGCGGGGTGCGGTGTAGAACGAGAAACGACTTGGTCTTCAATGCAAATCAGCTTCTTCAGATGCCTCCGGTAGTGAATGAGCTCATATTAAGACGAAAGAGGCTTTTTTTGCAATTTTCAAGTAATATATATATATTATATATATTTTTTTTTAACTGCAAACAACACAGTATAATTAATGTAAAGACGACGCTTGTGTAGAAGAGCGTTCCGACAAGATGAGGAGGGAGAACGATCAAATGAAAAATGAGGTACCACCCGGGAATCGAACCCGGGATCATCCGATTGCCGGTCAGATAAGCGTCGTTCTTACATATATTATATATATATATATAGTTAGTTAGTTATTTTAAAAAGTGTGAAAATTTTTATTAGAATTCTAGAAAAAAGGCAACAACGGGAACATGATAATAAAAACCCACTCTAATAGACAGAGTTTAATTATTTAATAATATTTAATATAATATTTATATTTATAATATTAATATAGTTAATAAGAGAATGGGATTTATCCTGTGTGAATTTCTCAATGGTCTCTGGACTGTTTTTCTCTTGTTTTGGTTCATTCGTTTTTCTGTATCCACCCGAAGAGGATGCCAGTGGGCATCGAAACTGGTGTGGAAATAAACTCTGTCTATTAGAGTGGGTTTTTATCATCATATTTGACCTCCACGTAAAAAAGTGAAGTTTTGCATTTAACAACGGGAACACGAAAATATTATGAATACGAACACATTATTATTATTATTATTATTATTATTATTATTATCATCAGCAGTAGTAGTAGTAGTAAATGCATCAAATTGCCTGACCTTTTTTGGCAATGATTGTGCTGACTTTTTAAAATAATCGTTTGAAAGAGGATTCCATCATCCATATTCTGTGCCATAGATTTTTTGGGGGATTTGCATCAGACTTTCTGGTGTGTGTGTGTGTGTGTGTGGGGGGGGGGGGGGTCACTTCAGTGACTCTACCTCTCCCTCTTATTTTTTCTCCCTAAGTAGGGTTTATTTAATTTTACAGTTTGTTTTTGGTCGCTATGATGCTTGAACGTTAAATTCCTTTCAAACAAGACGATTTTGCCACGTATGATATAGAACGTTCTGTTAATTCTCTTGTTTCAGAATTCCATCAATTGCCACCTAATTCCCAACACCTAACACGTGATACAGTGAAGCAATGAGTGAAGCATTCCAGCAACATCATTGAGCGTCTAGCGTGTTTTACGCTCTTCCTAACATAGCGATGTAAAGAGGGTTGACAAAAGTAAATAGACACCTTCGGTTTTTTTTTTTTTCCATTGTTTTTGATTTGATAATAAAAGTCAATGAATAATAACAGATTTAATGGATCAATATATTTAGAATCGTGTTGCTTTCACCTTTCCATTATGTAAAGCTAACACACGTTGTGGAGTTCTATTGATAAGCTTCGACAAAGGTAAATAGACAACACGATGATTGTTCTGAAGAAAAATAGCGCTTCTTCGTATCTCTCACGACTACCTCTGCGAACACACAGTGTCTTAGAATTACACTGTACAACAGTGAGAAAAAAACGGAAATGAGATCGTCATTTTTATGGCTAATTATATGCGTAGATTGTGAAAATAACACTCATTCATTTGTATCACCCGCCGATTTTATGAAAATGACCCTATTTCATTGTATCATTTTGAGAACCACTGGTTCTCTGAACGCATCTTTTACATTTTGTTCAGTCATGCATATGCTGTGGTGGTGGTGGTGGTGTTCGGCTGTGTTTCCACTTTGATTTTATGAAAAATTTCTTTCATTAATCATTTAAAACAAAATTGTCAGCATATTTTATCATAAATCGGTGCTATAAGAGAGTATTATTGAATAACAGCTATCAAATTATGTATATTTCACCGACAACGTCTATATTGTGTGAAATTGCAAATTGATCTATCATTTTCTTATTTTACAGGTTTTTATTGATGTTATGCTACAATGCCTAGAGAGTGCAAAAATCGCCAGACAGTTTTTGTTATATTTGTGGGACATTAACGTTAAAACAGTATAAAAGGAAGTTGACTTCTCATGTGAAAAAGCTTTATGAATTATACTTCGCATGCAAAGTTGATGATCAGGAGAAGCACTGGGCGCCTCATATCTGCAGTGTGAGATGTACAAGCTCGTCATCTGCATGTTTCAAAGGCACCAGTCCTGGTCTGAGATTCGGTATCCCAATGGTATGGAGAGAGCCGCTGGACCATTCAACTGATTGCTATTTCTGCTTAACGAACATCACAAGTTTGAATCTTTTATTTTTCTGAATATACGTCAAATTTGGTGTTTATAGCACATTTTAGCATATCCTGCTCTGCATAATGTATTACACAATTATGCTATCTTAAGTAGTCAACAATGGCTATTGTCTCACATTACAGGTTGCAACAGAAAAGGGAAAAAGGCTATAGTCTACCCAAATCTTCGTTCTGCTATGCGTCCTGTGGAACATTTTACAGATATACCCATCCCTCGTCCTCCAGCTGAAATGCCGACCGATAACAGACTCTGACAAATCGGAATTAGACGGCGAATGCTATGAAGCTCAAGTAGAGTCCAAGAAAGAACAACATCTCATCACGCAGCCTGAACTCAATGATTTGGTCCGTGATTTAATACTTACCAAGCAACAAAGTGAACTGCTGGCCTCACGTCTACAAGAATGGAATCTGCTGGCGGAAGACGTACGAATTACAGCATTCCGAAAGCGCTCCTTGGATTTGCAGGAAATTTCACAATGAAGAACAATCTTTGTTATTGCATTGATATACATGGTCTGTTCGATGCTCTGGGTTTGTCTATGAACCGAATCAGTGGAGATTGTTCATTGATGCATCTCTGTACAGTGTTAAGGGTGTACTGCTACACAATGGGAACACAATGCCTTCTGTTCCGATCGCTCATTCAGTCATCTTGAGAGAAACGTATGATAATGCTGCTTTTATTCTGGACTGTATAAAATACAATGAACATGAATGGCTTATCTGCGCAGATTTGAAGGTTGTGGCTATTCTCAATGGATTGCAAACTGGCTATACGAAATACATGTGTTTCCTATGCAAGTGGGATAGCCGAGCAAGGTCTGAACACTACACACGCTCAGTATGGCCGCCGCGAGACAATTCCTCACCTGGATCTCACAATGTTATTCACGAACCACTAGTACGAAAGGAAAAGGTTATCTTGCCGCCACTTCACATAAAACTAGGGCTGATGAAACAATTTACAAAGGCGTTGAAACAAGATAAGCCTGCCTTCAAATATCTAAAGGAAAAATTCCAAAAAATAAGTGATGCCAAGATTAAAGAAGGCATATTCGCCGGCCCTCAAATTCGCCGGCCCTCAAATTCGCCGGCCCTCAAATTCGCCAACTCATGCTAGACGAACTCTTTGAAGCGGTGATGGATGAGGTTGAGTTGGCAGCCTGGCATGCATTCAAAAACGTGTGCAGCGGTCTACTAGGAAAGACTAAATACGACAACTACGCTGCACTTGTGGATCAACTTATCAACTCATACCAATGTCTCGGATGTAAGATGTCATTAAAAATTCATTTTTTGCATTCACATCTCTCATTCTTTCCGGAAAACGGATCTGCTGTTAGCGACGTACATGGGGAGAGATTCCAAAGGTTATAGCCACAATGGAGAGCCGATACAAAGGGAAGTGGAGTCCTGTTATGCTGGCCGATTTCTGCTGGAATTTAAAGCGTGACCAACCAGAAGCATCACACAAACGCCAGCATAATACAAATAATGAGTTGAAAACAGTATAATACGAGAGTTTTATGTTAATTTTGTGCATATATGTTGAAGTATAGCAATAATTAAACTGTTCCATATGATAAAACCTATCTGTTTATCAATATTCTTATTTTTTGGCATGAAGATTTTAAGCAGTCATTACAAAAAAACGTGACGTGATAGAAAAAAACTATTTTCAGGTTTGGAATCAACACACTCGAAATATTAAGAATGACCGAATGTTATTCCCGTTTTTTTTCTGAACCGAAAATTTGTTGTACAGTGTTATCAAGAAGCTTTAATTTGGATTTGTTACTCCGTAACACATTATTCCAATCGTCGACCCAAATTTTGTGCTCCTTTGCAAAATTCAGCCACTTGTGCTTGTTTTGGGTACTTAAACTAATTTCCTTAAATGTCAGATGAATTAAATTAAACATTGTTAATGGGATAGCCACGCACGACTAAGAACGTACATAAAATACGAATCTCTGCCAACTGCAGTTCAACTTTGTTCATTTACTCTACGGAAGATGCCAAGTTATTGCTAAGCTGAATGCCTTCTCAGACAATACCCGTATAGGAGCCAAAATTCAATATATACTATCCCTAACGTTTAATAGAAACATTGTTGTGATGTTTATATGGCGAAGGGATGTTAGAAGTTGAATATTTGTTTAATATACCAATAGCGTACAGTCAATGAGGAAATTAGCTGGGGTGACTCAGACGTTTGCATGGTCATATATGTGTATCTAAATGGTTACAGCAAGATAGGTTAGGATATGATACACCATATTCAAGAATAATTTATTGATCCTAGTGTGCTCTCTCTCTCTCTCTCTTCTCTCCTCTCTCTCTCTCTCTCTCTCTCTCTCCTCTCTCTCTCTCTTCTCTCTCTCTCTCTCTCGTTTTTGGTTCATTCGTTTTTCTGTATCCACTCGAAGAGGATGCCAGTGGGCATCGAAACTGGTGTGGAAATAAACTCTGTCTATTAGAGTGGGTTTTTATTATCATATTTTAACCCAACTCGCAACAATGATTGGAAGTTGGATTTGAAGCGGTTTAGGACTAGTGTGTGTGGGAATTACTTTACGTATAAGATCTGTGACACGTGGAACAGGTTACCTTCAGAAGTAGTGAACAGTTCCTCTGTGGATCATTTTAAGAAAAGGTTAGACCAAATCTTGCACACTATTTGAGGGTGTAAAAAATTTTCCCTGACACCCGTTGCCATTGGTACCTCCTCGGTATGGGCCGCAAGGCCTTTTGAGGTACTTCTTTTCCTTGTATATCTCTCTCTCTCTCTCTCTCTCTCTCTCTCTCTCTCTCTCTCTCTCTCCTCTCTCTCTCTCTCTCTCTCTCTCTCTCTCTCTCTCTCTCTCTCTCCAGAGTGTTGCGAGAAGTGCGCGACCAGGTGGCTCCCCACCTGGCTACAGTCTTCAACAAATCGTTGGAGATGGGCCAGGTGCCTGGTGACTGGAGGGAAGCCAACGTGACCCTATCTTTAAGAAAGGGGATCACGAAAGTCCAGGGAAACTATCGTCCCATTAGTCTCACTTCAATTGTAGGTAAATTATTAGGGGATAATAGCTGATAGGATCGTTGACCATTTGGATTCCTACAAGCTGCTTGTGGACTCCCAACATGGGTTTAGACGGCATAGGTCGTGTCTCACCAACTTGCTCGAGTTTTTCCACGTCATGTTGAGTGAGTACGATAAGAGTAGGGCGATTGATATACTTTATCTCGACTTTCAGAAAGCCTTTGATAAGGTACCTCACCGCCGGCTAATGGCGAAAGTGCGTGCGCTGGGTATCGGTGGGGAAATAGGTAGGTGGATTGAAAACTGGCTGAGGAATAGGCGGCAGAGGGTTGTAATTAAAGGGGCTAGTTCGGGTTGGGCCTCGGTCACTAGTGGGGTTCCTCAGGGTTCCGTTTTGGTGCCACTGTTGTTTATCATTTACATAAATGATATCGACGGTGGCATCGTCAGTCGGATCGCCAAATTCGCTGATGACACCAAGCTTGGGGCCAATGTTGGGACGCCCCAAGCGATCGAGGAACTGCGTGCGGACCTAGGTAGGATAGGAGAGTGGTCCGAAAAATGGCAAATGCCGTTTAACTTGGGTAAATGCAAAGTGATGCACATTGGCTACGCCAATCCCAAGTCGGACTATTCGATGTTGGGTAGTAATATCGAGGTGACTGATTTAGAAAAGGACTTGGGTGTGCTAATTAGCAGCGACCTTAAGTTTACGAAACAGTGTGTAGAGGTGGAAAAGAAAGCCCAGAAACTATTGGGTTATATCAATAAGCAATTTCAGTTGCGGAACAAGGAGATTGTGCTCTCACTGTACAATTCCCTGATTCGGCTGCACCTGGAGTATGCTGTGCAGTTCTGGTCGCCCACCCTCAGGAAAGATATTGAGAGGCTGGAGCGAGTGTAGGCGAGGGCCACAAAGTTAATCCCTTCCGTTAGGCATATGGGCTACAATCGACGCTTACGCGCCCTGAACTTGTTTTCGCTGGAAACTCGGAGGCTGCGTGGTCAACTCGTCGAGGTTTTCAAGTTCTTACGCGGGTTCAATGATGTCGATTTTAGAAGCATGTTTAGTTTAAATGATAACCCAACTCGCAACAATGGTTGGAAGTTGGATTTGAAACGGTTTAGGACTAGTGTGTGTGGGAATTACTTTACGTATAAGATCTGTGACACATGGAACAGGTTACGTTCAGAAGTTGTGAACAGTTCCTCTGTGGATCATTTCAAGAAAAGGTTAAACCAAATCTTGCACACTATTTGAGGGTGTGGAAAATTTTCCGTGGCACCCGTTGCCATTGGTGCCACCTCGGTATGGGCCGCAAGGCCCTTTGAGGTACTTCTTTTCCTTGTAATTCCTTGTAACACACTCTCGTGTGTGGTGTATATATATATATATACACAGTATATATATATATATATATATATATATATATATATATATATATATATATATATATATATATATATATATATATATAAATGGCAATGCAATAAGCTTAGAAAATTATAACAATAAAATGAGCATATTCTACAATAATGTAAAATGATGAGCTGTGAATACTGCATAACATTAAAAGCAAATTTCGCCTTTCATTAACTGCAAATCCGCGTTAATATTTGAACTTCTTCGTTGCAAGAATTAATGTCCATAAATATTGGAGTAAAATATCGGGAACCTTTGCGTGTACCATATAATAATGGCGTATTTACTACGTGCAAAGATACATATACGAGGTGCAAAGAAAACTATGAATAATTTAAAGTATCCATTGATGCGAGGACTAAGGCAGGTCCACGCGCAATATTTCGTAATATATATCTGACGCAGAACACGATATTCAAGCGGAGAAGCCTCCTTCTGCCACCTAAATAGCCTTAAACGGACACGAAAATCGCGAGTTCTACTAGCGAAACAGAGAACAACAAACGCCTTTAGAGAAGCCACCCAGACGAGACTGGGAAACGATATGTATGTATGTAATATATGCATACATACTACGAATACCGTTTATAAAACGCTGTTCCTTGCTCGCTTCCTTATTTCCCTACTTCCTTCCTGACTTCCCTAACGTTCATTATCATCATTAGCGACTTTGAGATACACAATATAAAAGGCTTCTTTCCCGTGTGTGTGTGTGTGTGCGTACATACAGCGTTTGTTGCGTGCGCTCTTCCGTGTCGTTGCGAAGCTTTCATCATTAATGGCACTAAATTAGCAGCAAGGACTACAAAAGAGCGTTAAGACACCGATTGCAATACCCTCGAGTACCAATGATTAAAGAAGGGAAACGAAATGAATTACGACGATAGAATCAATAATTTACGCAATTTTTGGACGAGGATTTTTCCTTCTTTCTCTAATTATACTTCAAAATGGTTCCTCATAATTTATTTTATTTCCTTATTAATTATTAATTATTTCAAGGAATAATTGAAAATGTCGATATTTTTTAAGATTGCGAAACCCATTTACAAATAAAATAGACTTTAGAACGGAGCCTACTTGTTTTTACTTGTAAAAATTATAATAGCATTAATTAAATAAATAATTTATATTAGATATAAATTGCTTCTTACTCTTTATTCTCACACACACACACACACACACACACACACACACACACACACACACAGGCTAACAAAGACCCTAAGATCCACTTTAGGCTAGCTCAAGAAGGAAGTAGAAAAGTTAGAAATAGCAATGACAAAAGAACACTGAAAACTTATATTATGCTTACACTTACAAACGCTTAAAGCTTTTACACACAGGAATAGTAGTAAAGTATAGAACAGACAAGGCTCTCTCCCTCCTCCGCCAGCCACTGCTGACAGAAAATAGTGGTTAAAGAAGATTTGTAGAAAAGTAGGAAAAGTATAATGAAAAGAATAGTTTCAGAGTTCATTCACACTATGGGTACACTTATCTCGTATACCCATTTACGCATAAGGAGACAACGGAAAATACAGGATAGCATGAATACTAAACTACTAATCTAATGTTTGCCATGCATTTTTTAAGGATTTTTTATTTATTTATTATGTACAAGAAATAATCATTTCGTCGTCGCATTATTTCTCCAAACAGAAATGAGAGAGAGAGAGAGAGAACTGAAACAAACAAACGTACATTCTCTCTTTGAGGAAGAGTTTCAGGCGTTAAAATCCTGTCCGTGAAGGAAACGAGGTGTGAGAAAAAGACACTAACATAGGGCGTGCGAACTGCAGGTGAAAAATTGCTACTAATGAGCAGATATGCATTATTTCCAATTTTTTTTTTTTGGAAACTAATGTGGATGTACATGTGTATATTTATTGGTGTATCTTTAAGATTAGGCTTATATATAGTCCTTGTAGCATAGGTTTGGCATCCCGCTGAGAATTTGGTCTTTTTTTTTTTTTTTTTTTTTTTTTTTTTGTGGCCCTTACAATAGGGTTGGCATCGATCGTAAATGTATGTCCATCTCCAGTTCAGTATGAAGTTACACCCTCCGTGTTTAAAATGTCTTCATGTCTTCATGTCTTCATGCATGGCTCGAAATAATTGGGGAAGGCAGATGCGAGTTCGCTGCGGGGCCCCAACTAACTCTGTGCATTCTCAAAATTGGTTCAAGTGATGCAGCATCTGTTTCTGGAACGGAACTTCGCTCATCCTCTATAACCCGCCCCGCCTAATTCCTTGTATTCACTCGAGTCTGGTTGTTTAGATGTTGCGAGGGAGGTTAAAGTTATATGACGGAGAAGACCTACAGTTTTACGTGGGATCCGAGCCACGGGTCGCTACATAACCTGGAAGCAGAGAATGGTCCTCCACCCAACTACTACCCAGACCCAATGTCGCTTGACTTCGCTGATCGACAGGAAGCGGCGTTACGACATTGGCTACGACATAGCCTAAAAGGAGATGTTATATCCGATGTTAATATAACAGTGGGTTGATCTTAATTGGATCTTGAATGATCTTAATCTTTGTCTTTTAATCTGTCAATCTTTAAGCGAACCATTATGAATTTGGTCATCAAAAACTTTCCATGAATAGTAAAAGAAAAAAATTTTGTCTAATGCGGATAAACATGAACATATCGATCCAATAAATTTCCAAAATTATACGATTTCTCTCTCCTTTTGTGACTTTAAATACAAAAAAAATTATTATTCATCAAAAATATTCATTTTAACAAAAATTTAAAGCAGTTTTAGTCTATTTTTCTTTTTTTTTTTGTATGTAAATACAATGCTGACCTTCATAACTTCACAACTGGTCATATTTACATCAAAAACATGTTTACAAGTAATTTTATTTTACGATTTTCATCAGTAAACAATACACACTTATCTGATATACATTCCAACTCGCATTTCTCTGCATGTAGAATTTTGCAGACATTTTTTGTTTCATGAACTACTTGGTTTTCTTTCCAGGTACGCGACATTTTTAAAATGTCTTCTGTGTACAGTATATTATTATGAAGAAAACTAGCTTTCTTTTAACGTTTATATATTTATTAAAATAAATTCTTGGAGAACGGGTCATATATATATATATATATATATATATATATATATATATATATATATATATATATATATATATATATCCTAGTGGTTAAGACCTGGGCTGCTAATGCTAATCGGGGAGGTCGTTGGATCGAATCGTGACTGGGACTTTGTGATTTCCGAACTCCTTGACAGGTTATGGTTCGGAGTTCACGCTAAGATGAAAGTACAAGGTGGGGGCGTAAAGCTTGAACAATGAACAGTTCGGGGGAAGCCAAAACAGGGTTAAAGGAATATATGATATATGACATGATGATTGTATTCCTCGAAACGTTAGATTTGTATTAAAGTCAGGCTGTATGATACTGTAAGTTGCTTCCATGGTCTTCCTTTTTATTATATATAATATATATAGGGGCCATAAGTCGCTTTACCGAAGTGAGTTTCGTTAAACTCGCTTCGGTAAAGCGACTTGTGGCCCACCCTGTATACAGGGTGTTTCAGGAGGAAAGGTCAATACTTCGGGAGGTGATAGTATCGGTCATTGTGAGAAAAAATTCATATGAACATGTCTAATTCTGAATGGTTACGGAGATAGAGCTGTTTGAATCTGATGCGCGCGCAGCTCTTCCTCCCCTTTCCCTCCCCTATAACCTTGAACCATGTAAGCTGTAATATAAGCCAATCGACAGCTGACTGTTGAGAGTGACATTGTTTGGTGTTTGAAGCAGTGTTAAGAATACCACACACCTTCACACATGCCGAATATGCAGATATGGTGTATGTCTACGGTTTTTGCGATGAAGTGCAACAGCTGCTGTTGCAGAATACCGTCGACGGTTTCCGAACCGCAGAATTCCGGATCGAAGAGTGTTTACCAGGGTTTTCAACACATTGCTCATGTTTCATCTGAACGTGAAGGTCAACAAGATGTGGATGAAGTGGAAAACATTCTTCAGTTGGTAGAGCGTAGTCCTACTACTAGCTCACGAAGAATTTCTACACGTCTCTGTGTACCACACACAAGAGTATGGCGAACATTACGTGAGGAAGGTTTGCATCCATATCATGTACAGCGTGTACAACACCTTCAACCAGGAGACGCTGCCATGCGACTGGAATTTTCTCATTGGGTAAATGCTAATCGCCGATTGCTTCGATTAATACTGTTCACCGATGAAGCTACTTTCACCCGTGATGGTATCAACAACACTCGTAACTCTCATCGGTGGTCAGACGAAAATTCAAATGCCACTGTGGAAACAAATTTTCAACATCGCTTCTTTGCCAATGTGTGGTGCGGTATCATCGATGATCAGCTGATTGGCCCTGTTACTTTAGAGAATAGTCTTACAGGACAAAGTTACCTAGAATTTCTGCAAAATGAATTGCCAGGACTATTAGAGGATGTTCCTTTGGCTACACGCGCTGGTATGTACTTTCAGCATGACGGAGCTCCTCCACATTCTACCCGTCTGGTGATGCAATACCTAAATCAAACTTTCCCTGGTCGATAGATCGGCCCCGGTGGTCCCATTCAATGGCACCAAGGTCTCCAGACCTTTCTCCGTTAGATTGTTTGTGGGGGTGGATGAAAAGGCAAGTTTACTAAAGAAAGGTGGATACACGAGACGAATTGCTCGCGCGCATTTTGGATGCTGCTGCCCGCATAAAGGGACGTCAAGATCAACTCAGACGAGCAACACGCGATCTTCGCACACGAGTTGCAAAGTGCATTGAGGTTGACGGTGGGATTTTCGAAAACGTATTGTAAACTGTAACAAATTTGTCATTTCTGTATCTGATACCATTCAAAATATCAATGTTTAAACATTAAATGTTAGAAACAGTAATTGGTTTCTCCTTGATTAACATTAACAATGCTTTTGTATTTGTAGATTCAAACAGCTCTATCTCCGTAACCATTCAGAATTAGACACATGTTCATATGAACTTTTTTCTCACAATGACCTATACTATCACCTCCCGAAGTATTGACATTTCCTCCTGAAACACCCTGTGTGTATATATATATATACAGGGCTATTCAAATGATTCACCTGATTTCAAATGAGAATATTTTAATGTTACAAATACAGAGTGATTTGTGATACATCAAAAGAAAAACTGTCCAAATTTTGTCTCTCACCTCATAAATGCTCTATGTGACTTCCCCTAGTTACACGAGCAACGTCGACACGATAGTCGAATTCCTCCCATACTCGCTCCAGCATGTCCGTTGTCACTGACTCTACGGCAGTAACAATGCGAGTTCGGAGCTCATCCAAAGATGTGGGCAACGGTGGCACGTACACAGTATCCTTAACGTACCCCCAAAGGAAGAAGTCGCACGGTGTAAGATCCGGCGACCTACAGCTCGAAAACTGCAACACACAAAACGCCTTCTGCTGTGCGGACGCCATTTTACACTGACTGTTTGTTGCTAGGCTAGGTCACGGCGCAGTGACTTTGGAGCCCT
The DNA here is from genome assembly GCA_023014485.1 of Bathynomus jamesi. Taxonomy (NCBI): domain Eukaryota; kingdom Metazoa; phylum Arthropoda; class Malacostraca; order Isopoda; family Cirolanidae; genus Bathynomus; species Bathynomus jamesi. Next base: position 184,478 of record JAJOZX010006515.1, on the reverse strand, counting down.
CTCGCGGTGATCTTGTAAAACTTGGAGATTTCCTCTTTCATGCGGTGTATGCCCAGTTGATGCACGGTTGATAGGTACGGAAGTATTCTCAGTTGAAATCGGATGAATCAATTTGAATAGCCCTGTGTGTATATATATATATGTGTGTGTGTGTGTGCTCATAAAACATTTTAGTTTGGGCTTAGTTATATTGTAATATATTAATAATACATTTTGTATAATACAAATGCGTATCGAAAGACCATAAAAAAGTCACCCTTATAAAGGTTCTTGCTGCTTATGCAGTATTCTTAATGAGGTCCAAATGTCTGTAGAAATTCCTGAGAAAAAGCAGACAAAAGTAAATTTGTCACAGTTTATTGAAGACACCCATAAATCCTCGTTACCAGCAGAAATCTATACTGAAGAATGCCTTCTAGGTACCAATGCGAGGTTATGACAAGAAACGCCCCCTTTTGAATTCCACGCGAATCTTGACAATAAAGCTATTTTTAAAAGTTCGAGAGATCTTGTCAACTTTTTTTTCATTCTATTGAGAAGTCGATTCTTCACGTTTGTCCAGAATAAAAGATATTTTGCATAAAATATTTCTATATTATTCTGTCTTGTTATGGAATTACCAAAAAGGTAATTCTGTCGCACCACAAGAAAGTAATCCGTCACGATAATTGATTAGCCCAAGCTTAAATAGCATTGCCTGGACAGAATTAATATACACCTACAATCAACCATACTCGACCTTTGTTTGCTTTTTTCACCAAAAAAAAAAAACCCATCACGAGAAATTGCTAATTTGGAGATTTAATACAAATACTGCAACTGTATAAAAGCATTTGTCAGAGGCAAGTAATTCCGTCACGTACATTGTTTCATAATCTAGAAAAGAAATGTTAATAATATTTTCCTTTATTCGGTTGTAAAATTTTGTCTAGGGGGATTAATAACTATTAAATAACTACTTCCAACATTTTCTAATAATAGCATGGCTAGAAAATGACAAAAACGGGTTGATGTGTAATTCCGTCACGGTGGAATTCGTGCTCCGCGTTAATGAGTGTTTCTCACTAAGGTCTGAAACATTGGTCATCAGCCTCATAAAACACTTCCCACGAAAACGAACCTAAAGGGACGACCATCAAAATCAACCAAGGAACGGTGAAGCAACCATAAAAACCAGAGGAAAGTCACCCATTACTAAGTGAGAAAGGCGAAGAAGCGCTCGAAGTAGTTTCAAACTTAGTTTGCGTTCAGTCGTTCTGTAGACCACACTTTCGCGTATAGGCCTACACACAGCCTTTGCATATTCTAATTCAGCGTGTATAACCTCTCTTTCTCGGCCTACATCCACCGCAGCCTGAAGTATCGTCACAGAAATTCTTCACTCAAATGTAAACATCCCATTTTCTGTTATCTGCGCATAGAATTCAAATGTTGTCATTTCTCGAACCAACAGTTTAAACAAGCAAATCATCGTACATTTTAAGTTAATTTAATTGATCAATATTCTTTTGTTTATTTAACATTGTATACTTATAAAGATCTACAAACTATATATGCATGGGCAGATGTAAACAATATGGCCTTCAATGAAGACAAATTTGAACTAATTAAGTATGGACCAAATAAATATCTGAAAGAACAATTCAACTTCACTGGACCCACAGGAAAAGATATTGTACAAACTGATCATGTAAGGGATTCTAGGGATTATATTATCTGAAGATGCAACATTCAACAGGCGCATGACAAAGTAGCCTCATCATGCAAACAACTAATAGGATATATACTGAGGACATTCAGAACTAGGGACAGTATGACCATGCTTACCCTGTGGAAATCACTTGTTCTTCCACGCATTGACTACTGCTCTCAATTATGGTTTCCCCACAAACAGAATGAATTGCAAAAAATTGAGGGCCTACAAAGAACCTTTACCTCGTATATTAAACAACCTGATGGGCAACAGGTGAGTAAAAACAAATTAAACTACTGGGATAGGCTCAGAGACCTTGACCTTTATTCCATAGAGAGAAGGTTTGAGAGATCATCCTAATCTACACCTGGAAAATTCTAGAAGGGCTTTAGTTGCCCCAATACTGAACCAATTGTGCCCACCTTAACAAGAACTGGCAGAATGTGTCAAAAATATCACCTCCCACCAAACAGTCTGAGGAGGATTCAAACCCTTCATTATAATAGTATCTCTAGGCAGGTTCTCGCCTGTTTAACGCCTTGCCTCAGTACCTTAGAGATATAAGTGCAGTCCCAGTAGATACTTTTAAAAAACACTTGGACATGTTTTTAGCGAACATACCCGACCAACCCACAGTGCCAGGGTATTCCTCTGCAAGACCAGCCCCCACAAATTCAATAGGGGACCAAATCGTATGGCAGGAGCAAGAGAAAAGAAGGGTGGCGACCCCGTCGTGGCCCCGCCTCAGGAGGCGCTGAGCGGACTTCGTGGGAGCAGCGCACCCTTGAGGCAGAAGCGCTTCAAGGTAAATTCAAGGTAAATGACATTAATTCATGCATGTCAAGTCTTTTTTTTTACTTGCATTGATGTATAACCAATTGTTAATTAAAGGAAAAAATCACACAATCTTTCCTTCCCTTCATTATTGAAAAAAAACATCTGGTGATTGCGAGTGAACCAATTAACTATTCGAATGAATTCCTCGTCAGTCTACTTAATTATTAATTACTGCAGCCTATCTTCATATTGGTAGTCAATACAATCCAGCTCTGCAAACTTGCTTCAATCAAATTACTACTATAAAGTGGTGCTTATAACTTTGGTACAATATTTTATTAAAAAAATTATATTATGAATTACACCCCCCCCCCCCCCCCACACACACACACACAGAGTATACAGGGTGTCCCAAAATTAACTATCTATTTCAATGAAATCGGACAAATTTTTTAAAAACACACTTTTATTTATGTTTATCATGTTTTATGTGTTAAAAATGTATAAATTTCTAAATTTTTTTCATAATTTTATTTTCATAATTTTTTCATTATCTGGTCCAATGAAAGACCGTCTGAAGTCATAGAATGGCAAAGAGACTCTCCAAAAGTTAACGTGTGGCTTGGAATGACCAAATCCAAAATTTATGGTGCTCCATCTTGTTGAAACACAATATTATCAAGAATGCCATCATCAAGAAGTTGTGGTTCGAGAAACTGCTGAAGCATATCAAGGTAGACGGTACCTGTTACAGTTGCTTCCGCAAAGAAGAATGGGCCATAAATTTTGGATTTGGTCATTCCAAGCCACACGTTAACTTTTGGAGAGTCTCTTTGCCATTCTAAAAATAAAACTATGAAAAACTATGAAAAAATTATGAAAATAAAATTATGAAAAAAATTTAGAAATTTATACATTTTTAACACACATTAAACATGATAAACATAAATAAAAGTGTGTTTTTAAAAAATTTGTCCGATTTCATTGAAATAGATAGTTAATTCTGGGACACCCTGTACATATATAACAGGATTAACACAGTGATGAATATTTCATAAATTTATTTAGCGATTCAAACGTTTCGGCAATACATTTATTGCCATCTTCCGTCGAATCTAAGTTAAAAGAAATTAAACTGTTAATATAATAGTAATTCACTAGATACAATTAAAAAAATTAAATTGCAATTAGATTCCACTGAAGATGGCAAATGTATTGCGAAACGTTTGAATCACTAAATAAATTTATGAGATGTTCACCACTGTGTTGATCCTTGTTATTTCTTTGTAAACTTTGTTTTCCGAAAAATAAATCAATAGCGACGATATATATATATATGTTAAACACAGATTGTGCATTAGGGCGGAGTGAAAAACTCATTTTTCGAATTTTCAAATTGGCTAGTGTGGAAAATGTGTGGAGTAGTGAGGAAATAAGCTGGTATAAATTTAAAATCATAACATTAATATCTTCAGGTGCCACAATGACCTTCAATATTGAAAAAAATTGAAAAAAAAGCAGATTTTAACCAATAATTACAGAAGAGTCCACGATGCACAATAGACAAGAATTTATTCACACTTGTATAAAAATAGCTCAGTCAACCTTTAAAAAAAGTTTCTATTCTCTAAAAACAGTTTTCTATAGTCAGCTCACTCAGCTGTCACGTGAGTACCTCGGTTCAGTGTAGCTGTCGCTCTCGTAGCAGGTGGGTGTTCTGTTGTTGGCGTTACTCAGATAGTCTAAACTATATTTCTTATATATTTTGCATTTCTGTATTGTGTTGCCCTAAGTTTGCCATGTACTATTAACTGAAATTAACGTATAATTGATATTAGCTCTTTCTTTTTCAGATTTGTATACTTTCAAAATGTCTCGAGTTTGTGCAAAATCAACCAGGGCCTCAACTGAGTGCCCCATGTTTGGTATGGGGGAAGATTTGTGGCACAGGAATCTTCCTACATACGAAGGAGTTTTTAAATATTACTTGTTTGTAAGAAACGATTTGAAACAGAATACTAATAAAGATCCTTCAATATCTCAATATTAGAACAAGTTGTTGATAAATTGAAAACAATTTGGGAAAGTGCTTCCGTCCCAATTCTGTCAGACAGGCGAATTGAAACAATGTTCAGAAGCTACCACGAAAAGTATCGTGTCATTATGAAGCCATACCAAGCAGAAAAAATTCTGAAGCTTACAAAGCAAAGATTGATATGTTCAAAAAAAGCACACACGAAACTTTTTGACATTGCAGCGTGCAAGTGCAAAATACTAACACAATATTCTTGTCCCAAAGAAAAAACGGTTCCAAAGAAGAAGTGACGTTCTTCTTAGATCAAAGGAGTGAAAGAAAACTGTTTATTGATAGAGTAGATATTACACTCTCAAAGAAAAAGCATCTACGTTGCTAAGAAAGCAAAAAAGCTGTGAGGCTCACCAAAGAATCTTCACAGGAGAAATTGCAGGATACAAATGTTGAATTATCATCATCGACATCAAATAGTGAAAGTGAATCTGGCGAAATATCAGACGATACATTTCCAGAGCCAGTTAGCTCGAAGAGAAAGCTTGAACAACCTGAAGAACAATTATTCAAGAAAAGGAAAACTACAAATCTACCTTCAGTGGCTACTGCTTGTGACAGGACTGCAGTTTCAGATCGAGCTGCAGCATTCATTGTTAGTGCAGTATTGCAAGATATTGGAGAAGTTTCTATTGACAATACATCTGAAGTAGTGGATAGGAGTAAAATCAGAAGAGAAAGACAAAAGAAGAGATCAGAAATTATGAAAGATCAAAATCAGGTCCCAATCAGAGGAATCTATTTTGATGGTCGAAAAGATTCTACACTCTTCCAAGAAAAAAAGAGTCCAAAGTATATCAGAAGAAGGTAACAGAAGAACATATCACTTTAGTGAGAGAACCTGGTTCAGATTATTTGGGCCATTATTCTGTGAATTCTGGATCAGCTGAAGAAATATGTAAAGGAATGTTTGAGTATATTGGAAATAATGACATGAACCTGGAAAACCTTGTTGCCATTGGATGCGATGGTGCAGCAGTCAACACTGGAGAAAGGGAGGCGTTATAAGGCTTATAGAATTGAAGCTGAAGAAGCCAGTTCAACATTTAGTGTGCCAGCTCCATGCCAATGAATTGCCATTACGCCATTTAGTTGCAAAGCTGGATGGAAAAACATCTGGCCCCCGCGGATTCACCGGTCCTATTGGCAGGGAATTAGAGAACTGTGAGAGTCTTCCTATTGTCGGGTTTGAAAGGATTGATGCTGAGGAACCAACTGTAGACTGTGAAGATCTTAGCACCGACCAAAAATATCTAATTGATATTCATCAGGCCATAACAAAGGGATATTGCTCTCCAGATCTTGCTCATCGTAGTCCAGGCAAAATGGCACATTCACGATGGCTGACTACAGCAAATCGTTTGCTTCGTCTATACGTTTCAACTGTAAGTCCATCTGAGGACCTCATGAACATTGCTTCTTTTATAATGAAGGTCTACATCCCAATGTGGTTTTCTATTAAGCAAAGTACGTCTTTTGTCAATGGCTCAAAACATGTTTTCAAAACTATTGAACTAACAAGAACACTGAATGACGAAGTAAAGGATATTGTAAACCCTGTCATACAAAGAAATGCATTTTTTTGCAAATCCAGAAAATATTCTAGCATCAATGATTCATGATGACCGCAGCGCCATAAGAGAATTAGCGTGGAGGCGAATAAAGAAAGCAAGGCAAACAAACAAGGAAAAAGTTGTGAGGCGTTTCACAGTACATGTTATTCAATTTGAAGCTACTGATTATACTGATTTAATTAATTGGCAAAAATGCATTGTCACTGAACCACCTGTGACAAGACACCTGACAGAAAATGAGATTGAAGAATTCATAGAAAACAAGAGTACCCCTCCATTCGAGAAATTCCCTTGTCATACACAAGTAGTAGAAAGAATGGTAAAATTAGTGACTGAAGCATCATCAAAAGTATTTGGATTGAACGCGCGAGATGGCTTCATAAGATCAACACTTCAGTCACGTAAAAAAATGCCATCATTCGAAAGTAAAGCTGAATATAAAGTTTAAATAAAACGTGAATAGAAAAAAACATGCGCAAGGATGGGTGGTCGGGAGGGCATGGGTGGAGCTCGACACGCAGCCACCTCCTCGTGGTGAGTTCTGGATTATTTAGATCATTAATCAAAAGAACATTTATCTAAATAAACTAAGAGCTGCGTAATTCAGTAACTATTTTGGTAATTGGAACACTTAATATATAATAATAACAAGTAAGTTTCAGTTATTGTACTAATGCAGAATATAAGAAAATCATTATATTTCACTTTTTTCGACGGCTTTGTGGCACCTGAAGATATAATTTCGCAGGACTAATATTTATGCACAGTCATTATCTATAGCACCCACATATTTTCCGCACTAGCCATATTTGAATTTCGAAAAAGGTTTAAAAACCTCATTTTCGATCCGCCCTACCGTGCATGGAACAAGGAACTCTTCTGGGAAAATTAAATCCACTATAGTCCGAATAAGTAATGGTAAATGACAAATACCATAGTTTTTCTTTTTCATGATGCTAGCCCGACGTGGGCAACGGGTCTCTCGCAAAGAGATCCCATAAATATAGCTTCCCTCACCAGCTATCTGCAAAGCAGACAGGATCCAGCTTTGGGACATGAACCTAGGGTTTAAAGCAAGCCTAGTCCCTACATTCAGAACCTCTATATAAGTCGGGCTAGCATCATGAAAAAGAAAAAACTATGGTATTTGTCATTTACCATTACTTATTCGGACTATAGTGGATTTAATTTTTCCCAGAAGAGTTCCTTATTCCATGCACGGTCTGTGTTTAACATATAAATTTCTCAGGGGACCATTCTGAGTTTGTGTATATATATATATATATATATATATGTATATATATATATATATATATAATAAATAATTATTTTGAGTTAATTTTACTTACATTTTCAAAGGGTTTATTTATTCAAAGTCTTGAAACGTTTCTCAAAGTTTTTGAAGTCCATGAAGTTTCTCCAACGTTTTTGCATTTGTCTCCACCATCTGAAATACTGCGAAAAGTAATCATTGTACTTTTGCAATTAACAACAGTAATTTTATACATTTACTCGGTATTTAACCCTTTAATGAACTTGCAAGGGTCTTTTCTGGGACTTAGTAAAATAGTTTTGGGCAGATCAAAACTGGTGAAGTGCTGCTGGGCGATAAAAGGTTAATTACACTGGTCAACAACAATTTTGTCACAAGGGTTTTGATGGGTGTTCTAAGTGTACTTTTTCATGCTGAATCTAAATATGAAATCAGATTTTTTCTATCAGGCTTAGTTTACTTGTGACGCTATGTTCATTTTTTCCTCATTTAGCATGATCACCGGATAAAAAAAAAATAACATTATACAAGGTGTCCCAGAATTAACTATCTATTTCAATGAAATCGGACAAATTTAATAAAAACTGACATAATTTTGTGTTTATTACTAAATTATGATACAAAAACAAATAGATTTATAAATCATAAGTCAAAACTTTATTGAGAAGTTTCAACATGTGCACCGTCTGTATCTCTGCAAATTTCAAATCTATCCTCAGCGCTGCGAAACACATTTTGAAGCATTTCAGGTGTTATCTCCCGCACTGCCAACTGGATGCGTTCTTTAAGTTCAGCTAAACTATTGATCTTTTGGCGATAAACCTTTGTTTTATGAAACCCCATGCAAAGAAATCCAGGGGTGTCAAATCGGGAGAACGCGGAGGCCAAGGTCGAGGTCCTCCACGTCCAATCCACCGATTCGGAAGGCGTCTGTTGAGGTATTCTCGAACAATTAGAGCATAATGACATGGTGCTCCATCTTGTTGAAACACAACATTATCAAGAATGCCATCATCAAGAAGCTGTGGTTCGAGAAACTGCTGAAGCATATCAAGGTAGACGGTACCTGTTACAGTTGCTCCGAAGAATGGGCCATAAATTTTGGATTTGGTCATTCCAAGCCACACGTTAACCTTTGGAGAGTCACTTTGCCATTCTATGACTTCAGACGGTCTTTCATTGGACCAGATACGACAGTTGTGTCGATTGACTTTACCACACGTGTGGAAAGTCGCCTCATCACTGAATAAGATGTTATCCAATAAACTTTCATTTTCGATTTGATTCACAATTTCTGCACACCTTGCTGCTCGATTTGGATAATCCTCTTCATTTAGGGCATGCAGTACTTGAATGTGATAAGCCTTTTTCATCAGTGCCGAACGCAAGATTCTATGAACTGTTGTCTTGGATATGTTGAGTCTTCGACCGGCCTCCCTAACCGAAGTTGTTGGTTCATCCTCAAACAATTGTCGTACCTGTTCGGTACTGTTCCGTGCTGTCCTTGGCGCCTCTTCCCACCTCGTCGTGTACGGATCCAGTTCTTTTAAATTTGTTCACAAGTTCACGAATCGCTTTGTCTGTAGGACCGGTTCTGTGGAATCTTCTTGTAAATTTTTCTCTGATTTCATTACATTGCATTCCTTTGATACGGGATGTTACAACAAAGATGCGTTCTTGTGTATTCATTATTAATAGGGTTCTGAAAGAGAATGAAAATAAAACTATGAAAAACTATGAAAAAATTATGAAAATAAAATTATGAAAAAAATTTAGAAATTTATACATTTTTAACACATATTAAACATGATAAACATAAATAAAAGTGTGTTTTTAAAAAATTTGTCCGATTTCATTGAAATAGATAGTTAATTCTGGGACACCCTGTACATATATAACAGGATTAACACTGATGAATATTTCATAAATTTATTTAGCGATTCAAACGTTTCGGCAATACATTTATTGCCATCTTCCGTCGAATCTAAGTTAAAAGAAATTAAACTGTTAATATAATAGTAATTCACTAGATACAATTAAAAAAATTAAATTGCAATTAGATTCCACTGAAGATGGCAAATGTATTGCGAAACGTTTGAATCACTAAATAAATTTATGAGATGTTCACCACTGTGTTGATCCTTGTTATTTCTTTGTAAACTTTGTTTTCCGAAAAATAAATCAATAGCGACGATATATATATATATGTTAAACACAGACCGTGCATGGAACAAGGAACTCTTCTGGGAAAATTAAATCCACTATAGTCCGAATAAGTAATGGTAAATGACAAATACCATAGTTTTTCTTTTTCATGATGCTAGCCCGACGTGGGCAACGGGTCGTCTCTCGCAAAGAGATCCCATAAATATAGCTTCCCTCACCAGCTATCTGCAAAGCAGACAGGATCCAGCTTTGGGACATGAACCTAGGGTTTAAAGCAAGCCTAGTCCCTACATTCAGAACCTCTATATAAGTCGGGCTAGCATCATGAAAAAGAAAAACTATGGTATTTGTCATTTACCATTACTTATTCGGACTATAGTGGATTTAATTTTCCCAGAAGAGTTCCTTGTTCCATGCACGGTCTGTGTTTAACATATAAATTTCTCAGGGGACCATTCTGAGTTTGTGTATATATATATATATATATTATATATATATATATACATATATATAATTATTTTGAGTTAATTTTACTTACATTTTCAAAGGGTTTATTTATTCAAAGTCTTGAAACGTTTCTCAAAGTTTTTGAAGTCCATGAAGTTTCTCCAACGTTTTTGCATTTGTCTCCACCATCTGAAATACTGCGAAAAGTAATCATTGTACTTTTGCAATTAACAACAGTAATTTATACATTACTCGGTATTTAACCCTTTAATGAACTTGCAAGGGTCTTTTCTGGGACTTAGTAAAATAGTTTTGGGCAGATCAAAACTGGTGAAGTGCTGCTGGGCGATAAAAGGTTAATTACACTGGTCAACAACAATTTTGTCACAAGGGTTTTGATGGGTGTTCTACTGTAAGTGTACTTTTTCATGCTGAATCTAAATATGAAATCAGATTTTTTCTATCAGGCTTAGTTTACTTGTGACGCTATGTTCATTTTTTCCTCATTTAGCATGATCACCGGATAAAAAAATAATAACATTATACAGGGTGTCCCAGAATTAACTATCTATTTCAATGAAATCGGACAAATTTAATAAAAACTGACATAATTTTGTGTTATTACTAAATTATGATACAAAAACAAATAGATTTATAAATCATAAGTCAAAACTTTATTGAGAAGTTTCAACATGTGCACCGTCTGTATCTCTGCAAATTTCAAATCTATCCTCAGCGCTGCGAAACACATTTTGAAGCATTTCAGGTGTTATCTCCCGCACTGCCAACTGGATGCGTTCTTTAAGTTCAGCTAAACTATTGATCTTTTGGCGATAAACCTTTGTTTTTATGAAACCCCATGCAAAGAAATCCAGGGGTGTCAAATCGGAGAACGCGGAGGCCAAGGTCGAGGTCCTCCACGTCCAATCCACCGATTCGGAAGCGTCTGTTGAGGTATTCTCGAACAATTAGAGCATAATGACATGGTGCTCCATCTTGTTGAAACACAACATTATCAAGAATGCCATCATCAAGAAGCTGTGGTTCGAGAAACTGCTGAAGCATATCAAGGTAGACGGTACCTGTTACAGTGCTCCGCAAAGAAGAATGGGCCATAAATTTTGGATTTGGTCAATCCAAGCCACACGTTAACTTTTGGAGAGTCTCTTTGCCATTCTATGACTTCAGACGGTCTTTCATTGGACCAGATACGACAGTTGTGTCGATTGACTTTACCACACGTGTGGAAAGTCGCCTCATCACTGAATAAGATGTTATCCAATAAACTTTCATTTTCGATTTGATTCACAATTTCTGCACACCTTGCTGCTCGATTTGGATAATCCTCTTCATTTAGGGCATGCAGTACTTGAATGTGATAAGCCTTTTTCATGAGTGTCGAACGCAAGATTCTATGAACTGTTGTCTTGGATATGTTGAGTCTTCGACCGGCCTCCCTAACCGAAATTGTTGGTTCATCCTCAAACAATTGTCGTACCTGTTCGGTACTGTTCCGTGCTGTCCTTGGGCGCCTCTTCCCCCTCGTCGTGTACGGATCCAGTTCTTTTAAATTTGGTTCACAAGTTCACGAATCGCTTTGTCTGTAGGACCGGTTCTGTGGAATCTTCTTGTAAATTTTTCTCTGATTTCATTACATTGCATTCCTTTGATACTGGATGTTACAACAAAGATGCGTTCTTGTGTATTCATTATTAATGGGTTCTGAAAGAGAATGAAAATAAAACTATGAAAAACTATGAAAAAATTATGAAAATAAAATTATGAAAAAAATTTAGAAATTTATACATTTTTAACACACATTAAACATGATAAACATAAATAAAAGTGTGTTTTTAAAAAATTTGTCCGATTTCATTGAAATAGATAGTTAATTCTGGGACACCCTGTATATAATTAAGTACATAACAATATTATAATATAAAACATTATAAAAATAATAAATAATAATATATTATATTAATTAATATAACTATAATAAATATATTAATATTAATATATATGTTGTATTAATTTTTCTGTAAAATTAGTACAATTTATTCCTTTGGGGAGAAAGTTCTGATAATGCTGGCAGGATAAATTTGGTCGGAGCAGCAGACTGTGCAGGTTCAAACATGTTTGTACCTGTTCAGACATGAGCCTAGTTTCTGTGTGTAGAGCAGCTCCAAGTCAGTCTGCTTGTAAATGTCACAGTGTTTATCAGCTAGTGTCTGTTGCTTCTTGTTAATTTTACACCAGTGTTGTATTCATATAGATGTTTTGTAATGCCGCGGAACTGTCTGAATCATCCTAATTCCTTTTGTTATGTATGTGGTGATCTAACTTTAAAATCCCAGAAACGTAACTTTACACCATTAGTAAAAAAATGCTATGAACTTTATTTCGGATGTAAAGTAGGCGATCAGGACAAGAGTTGGGCCCCTCACATTTGTTGTGTGACATGTGTAAGACTACTTACAGGATGGCTAAACGGTTCACGTCACATGCCATTTGCTATTCCAATGATTTGGAGGGAACCCAAAGATCACACAACAGACTGCTATTTCTGCCTGGTAAATACAAAGGGGATCACTTCAAAAACAAAGAGCCTTATGAAATACCCTAATCTACCGTCTGCAATGAGACCAGTTCCCCACAGTGCTCAACTTCCGGTACCAAATCCTCCTGAACATGTAAGTTTAAGTGATGAGGAATCAAACGTAGCTGTAGCATATCACGAGGAAAAAGATGAAGACATTTCTGATCCAACATTCCAGACTACCTGTTCCTCCAATGAACCACATTTACTGTCACAAGGAGATCTAAATGACCTAGTTCGTGATTTGAAATTATCTAAGAAGCAGGCTGAACTTTTAGGTTCAAGATTAAAGGGTTGGAATCTACTGCAACGTGACACTAAAGTTTTGTTTTTTTCCGCGGCCGCCATGATGAATTCAAAGAATGGTTCTCCCATGAAGATGGACTTGTGTTTTGTAAAGATGTTAATTCAGTCATGGGGGCTCTTGTCATGAACATAACGTGGATGAGTGGCGATTGTTCATTGACTCCTCAAAAGTCAGCTTGAAAGCAGTCCTTCTTCACAACGGAAATAAATTTCCTTCTGTACCTATTGCACATGCTGCAAACATGAAAGAGTCATACGACAACAAGAAGTTGCTTTTAGAAAGTTTCAGTATCAGAAATATAAGTGGAATATCTGTGGAGATCTGAAGGTCATTGCACTTTTGCTAGGGTTGCAGCTAGGTTACACCAAGTACTGTTGTTTTTTATGTGAGTGGGACAGTAGGGACAAGCAAAACCACTACGTTAAGAAGGATTGGCCAAAACGCACCTCACTTGTTCCAGGCAAGAAAAATGTTGTGAATAGTTCACTTGTTGACCCTGAGAAAGTGTACCTTCCTCCTTTGCATATCAAGCTTGGACTTATGAAAAACTTTGTTAAAGCGATGGATAAAGCGCAAACAGGATTCACATACTTGAGAAATAAGTTTCCCCGGATCAGTGATGCCAAGATTAAAGAAGGCATTTTTGTAGGCCCTCAGATCAGAGAATTAAGAGATGAGAGATTTGAAGGAGAGTTGAATGAAGTTGAGAAAGCTGCGTGGCAGAGTTTCAAAAGTGTCTGCACAAATTTTTTGGGAAATCACAAGGCCGAAAACTATCCTGAAATAGTAGGAGATCTTCTTAAGTCTTACCAAGCAATGGGGTGCAATATGTCATTAAAGGTTCATTTCTTGGACTCTCACTTGGACTTTTTTCCGGAAAACCTGGGTGCGGTAAGCGACGAACATGGTGAACGTTTTCATCAGGATATTTCTGCCATGGAAAACCGTTACCAAGGCAAATGGAGCCCCAGTATGCTGGCTGACTATTGCTGGACTCTTAAGAGAGACATGCCTGAGGCAAAGCACAGCAGAAAATCAAAACAAGCTACTTTTTAAACTACAGGTATGTCTTTTCGATCATATTTTAATAAGTATGTAACTGTATGGGTTTTTAAAAATTAAATTGCATGTCACACAAAAACCAGACCTGATAGAGAAATTTTACAAACTTATTTGGATTCAGCACAGAAAATACTATAAGAATAAGGTATTTTCATTCTTGGGACACGAAAAACATTTTTTTTGTTGCCCAGTGAATTATCAGAAATCATTTCGTTGGAAGAAAATTCCTTTCGAATTTAAGTCTTTCTTTTTACTCCTAATTTGTAATTTTTTGTGACACTTCACCACATTCGTTTCTACGTGTAAACATTGTTTACGAAAAGGAAATCAAATCAAATAGTTCCCATTTTGAATTCAGATGAAAACGAGGGTATTTTAAATCGTGTCAAATCGTACGTTGTGTGTGTGTGTGTGTGTGTGTGTGTGTGTGTGGTGGCGCCAACCTTCGTTACTTGTAACTATGGATACATTTGTATAAAACAGCAACAACAACTACAGCAACTGCTATGCTATATATATATATAATATATATAATATATATATATATATATATATATATATATAATATATAGCATTAAAGGCTCATTATTTTTTATGGAAAGCTCCTAATCCAATTATATATTGTTTCTTTGCGTTCCTTTTTTTCAGAAGGAGGAAGCAGGTGTTCAAAGGAGCAAAAAGGTTATCTGAAAGTCAATTACGAGAAGAGAAAGGTTACATTTTTTGCATGAAAACAAAAAGATGGAATAAAATGTAATATTTCGGATGACTAAAATTAATTTGGTTATAATATTTTGTACATTAATGGGTAGAATCTCGTTTGAGAAAAACGGGTGGGAACTGTGCTTATGATGAATGGCGTTAGTTCAGATTTGGCCTAAATGCAAATATTGTAGCAATTTTAAGCTCGTGTCTGTACTGTTTTTACACAAACATCACAAAGTGTGATATTTGTGATGTGATATATAAGGTAAATATAATATTAGGCTTCAAGGACTACTAGTATTTTGGATCCTTGATTGGCCAAAAGCTGGTGACGTTGGAAATAACTAACCAACATTGAACGATCACTTAACTTAGTGTTAACCTAACCCGAACGTAAGAATCACCCCGAGTGGCCCGAAGTGTGAAATGGGCAAATCGCGGAATCTGGTGTCCCCAAAACTTAATATCAGCTAAGTATAATTAAATATGGCCGCTCAAGAAGTTCATTTATGAAACACGTCCCAATATATATATATATATATATATATATATATATATATATATATATATACACACATTTCAACTGCAAAGAACACGCAGTATAAATAACGTAAAGAACGACGCTTGTATAGGAGAACATTCCGCGCAAGATGAGAAGAGAGAACGAACAAATGAAAAAATGAGGTAACCACCCGGGAATCGAACCCGGGATCTTCCGATTGCCGGTCAGATATGATAACCACTACACCATGGTCCCAATCGATCAGAAGTCGTAATTCCTCTACATACGCGCAGAAACCAATGCCCCGAGGGGGGCACCTCCCGCATGCCGCACCTATATATACATTTCAACTGCGCATATGTAGAGGAAATTACGACTTCTGATCGATTGAGGACCATGGTGTAGTGGTTATCATATCTGACCGGCAATCGGAAGATCCCGGTTCGATTCCCGGGTGGTTACCTCATTTTTTCATTTGTTCGTTCTCTCTTCTCATCTTGCGCGGAATGTTCTCCTATACAAGCGTCGTTCTTTACGTTATTTATACTGCGTGTTCTTTGCAGTTGAAATGTATATATAGGTACGGCATGCGGGAGGTGCCCCCGTCGGGGCATTGGTTTCTGCGCGTATGTAGAGGAATTACGACTTCTGATCGATTGAGGACCATGGTGTAGTGGTTATCATATCTGACCGGCAATCGGAAGATCCCGGGTTCGATTCCCGGGTGGTTACCTCATTTTTTCATTTGTTCGTTCTCTCTTCTCATCTTGCGCGGAATGTTCTCCTATACAAGCGTCGTTCTTTACGTTATTTATACTGCGTGTTCTTTGCAGTTGAAATGTATATACAGTAGGTACGGCATGCGGAAGGTGCCCCCCTCGGGGCATTGGTTTCTGCGCGTATGTAGAGGAATTACGACTTCTGATCGATTGAGGACCATGGTGTAGTGGTTATCATATCTGACCGGCAATCGGAAGATCCCGGGTTCGATTCCCGGGTGGTTACCTCATTTTTTCATTTGTTCGTTCTCTCTTCTCATCTTGCGCGGAATGTTCTCCTATACAAGCGTCGTTCTTTACGATATATATATATATATATATATATATATATATATATATGAAAATTATTTCCCGAAAGTAACACGTGAAAAATATTTATGATGAATAAAACCACGAAGGAAAGGAAACACAGAATGGTGCTCAAGCGCTTTCGTCTAATGACATCCTCAGGAACACTGCGGTACGTCGACGATATTTTGTGTATCTGGCCCATGAATCGTGACCTGGATAACTTCCTCCTTCAGTTAAATGATCAAGTCCCCTCCATTAAGTTTACTTTAGAAGTGGAACAAGACAATTCAATCCCATTTTTGGATGTGCGTGTACATAGGGAAAGCCCAGGTTTTAAGTTTAGTATCTATCGGAAAAAACAAACAATTTGTCCTACGTACACTTTTACTCGGGACATGACAACCCCACTAAGAAGGCCATTTTTTCTTCAATGTTTCTCCGCGCCCTTAAGATCGTCAGTCCAGAATACATCGATGCCGAATTAGAAAAAATCAACGGTATTGGAAGTGATCTGTGTTATCCATCTGCGTTTATGGAATCTTGTCTCAACAAGGCAAAACGAACTTTCTATCGTGTCAATAATAACATTCGTACTTTGTCAAAAAATATTTTAGTACTTCCATTTTTCCCGGGCTTTTTAGGCATTGCTAATCTACTTAAACTTTTGGATATTAATGTAGTATTTTCATATAACAATATTGTGAAAAATATCATAGTAAAAAATAGCCCTACCAATAATTCAGGCATTATCTATAAAATTGGGTGTAAACAATGTGATTCCTTTTACATAGGTCAGACGGGAAAGGATTTGCACACACGTATAAAACAGCATCAATATTCCGTCAGAACAGGACAGTTGTCCACTGCTCTTTTTGTCCATTTGTCAGAGTTATCCCACTGTATTGATTGGAATAATGCTTCAGTTTTATTTCACTCTAGCAACATTGTCAATAGAAATATTCTTGAGTCTGCCATTATCCATCTTACAAATAACTTCAACATAAGCAAAGGTCTTTTTCAACTCGATCCTGTTGTTTTGAATTCCTTCAGAACAGATTTAGATAAGAAAGGTAGAACGCTAATTCTTTGGTAAACTTGTATGCCACCCTAATAACTTTTATTTTTCAATTTTTATATACAAAAAGGGCAGAGTGCTAAAACCCGGGCAGATTTCCAGTATAAATTTGTATTTTTTTTTTTTCTATAACATTGGTTGGAAACAGTTCATTTAATCTTGTGCTAAAAATCGATAGTTTTTCCTTATAAATTTGTGTGCCCCTCCCACAATCCTTTAATTTTGTTTCTCCGTTTATTGTATATAGATATATATATTTTCTTTTTTTTCTGTAACCTATATATAGGCTGTAACTCTTTATGTACTTAGTGTTCCTGAGGATGTCATTAGACGAAAGCGCTTGAGCACCATTCTGTTTCCTTTCCTTCGTGGTTTTATTCATATATATATATATATATATATATATATATTATATATATATATATTATATATTATATATAGAGTTGATTAAAATAGGTTAGGTAAAGTTATTTTAGGTTATCGTCTTGTAGACAAAATGGGTATCTAATATACTATTTCAGAAATGAAGCCTTATATATACAGGGGTTAGACAAAATATGAACACCCGCCGATTTCACCGGTTATCTTTACGGACTGCTCAGACACAAAGTAAACGGTCAAATGACTGGCAAACCTATTTAAATGCGTAACAGAGAGTGTATACGTCATGTTATAACCCTCACGTTGTTTTTACAGATCTGAGTGAATTATGAATTAGCAGTTATGAGAGACCTGTCAGACTTCCAAAGAGGGCAAATTGTCGGAGCGCGGATGGCTGGTGCATCGGTGACGAAAATCGCTCAGATGTTCAATGTATCCAGAGGAACTGTCTCTATGGTCATGTCTGCATACCAAAACCATGGAAAGACAAGCACCGACAAATGCAATAGTGGACGCAAGAAGAAGCCGTGTGATCGAGACCGCCGGGTGCTAAAGCGCATTGTGACAAAGAACCATAAGACCACAGCTCCAAAAGTGACTGCAGAGCTTAACCAGCATCTTGCAAGCCCGGTATCGACCAGAACTGTACGTCGCGAGCTCCATGGAGCTGGATACCATGGGAGGGCTGCAATTGCCAAACCCTTCCTTTCGCACATCAACATTGAGCGGCGCAGAAAATGGTGTAATGACCATAAGAATTGGTCAATGGACCGGTGGAAGAATGTAGTCTACTCCGACGAATCCTCCTTTACGCTATTTCCATGTTCCGGTCGAGTTTACGTCTGGAGACAGCCTAAAGATGCTTATGACCTCGACTGCCTGACTCCAACCGTTAAGCATGGAGGCGGATCTGTGATGGTTTGGGCAGCAATATCGTGGAATACTCTTGGCCCAGCTGTGGTACTGCATGGTAGGGTTAACGCCCAGGTCTATCTGTCAATATTGGCTGACCAGGTCCATCCCATGGTCCAAACGCTGTTTCCCAATGGCGGCGCCGTCTTCCAGGATGATAATGCACCAATCCACACCGCTGGGGTCGTTAAAAACTGGTTTGAAGAGCATGTTAGTGAAGTAGAACGCTTGAATTGGCCTCCACAATCCCCGGATCTTAACATTATCGAGCATCTGTGGTGTCAGTTGGAGCAGCAGGTCAGAAGCCGATTCCCACGGCCGGCGTCTTTGGAGGAACTGGAGCAGGGTTTGCTCGAAGAATGGCTCAGGATTCCTCTAGCCACTGTCCAAAAGCTGTATGAATCAATTCCCCGACGCATTTCAGCTGTTATTGCCGCTAAAGGAGGACCAACTCCATATTAAGAATAAAAACCGCCATTTATCAAGGTGTTCATATTATTTTGTCCAACCCCTGTGTGTATATATATATATATATATATGTTTTTTTGCGCACACCTACAGGTCGCTACAATTGGTGTAGAACAATGCGGTTTTCACCATTCGATGCGTCTTTTTATTGTGCAGTGCCCATGCTAAAAATAAATTCCCGAACATAAATCCTGCCCCCCCCCCCTTTTAGGGGTACACTTCTTCCCATTTCTTCATTTTTAATCATAATTTTGGCACAAAATGGGGGAGGGGGTGGGGTTAATGGGGAAACTCAGAAAAATAGATGCGATATATATATGTAACCAAAAAAAAATTAAAGTAAATCCTTTGCAAGGTGCCAGCCCCCTTCCCCCCTTGGGGGTAATGGGGGAAGGGTGGGGTATTGGGGGAGAGGGGTGGGGTAATGGAGGAGGGGGTGGGGTTAATGGGGAAACTCAGAAAAAAAAATGATAACCAACATCGATTCCGGTCACGAAGATCATGCTTATCACAACTAATGGAACACTATAACAATATTATTGATGCACTCGAAACAATGAAAACTATGATTTGGCGGGCCGCAGGGACCCCAATTACTGTCGGTTCAGTTATTTGGTCAATAAAACTATAGAAATGAACGCAGTCATGAAAATCTTAGGCTTCAAATCCGAGCTCATTGTATTAAGATTTGTGAAGCTTTAGATTTTCATGGCTGCGTTCTTTTCTGTAGTTTTATTGAATGAATAATTGGTTTGCCAGTAACTGGAAGGCCGATATCCAGATAAAGGGCTACTGATGTTCAAAATAAAATACGCCGTAGGCCCACAATTCAGCCGAAGCACCGCATATCTAGCAAAATCGGCGCGTAGCGCCGATCTTTTGCTAGTAGGTTCTATTTGAGTGAAGCAAGTGTTAACTCTAGCCGCGGAGGATAGATGATAACGATAATAGGCGCTACGATAAGCGAGTCGAAACTAGAGTAGGTTGTTTGTGCGGAGTCTGTGATGATGATTCCAGATTCAAGCATGAGCGTTCACTGATGAAATGAAGTCTTTCTTGCATCTCCCTTCGGCCATCTTGCCTTCGACTAGTGAAAAATTATGATTTCTCTTCATCCGTGGAAAATTTTTATCCACGCTGCTCTACAGTTATCGAACATGATGCTTTATTTCTTCAAGTTAATCCTTGAGTCTGACCCTTTTGAGATCCGGTATATTTTCTGTAGATATGAAAGGTTCTCAACTGGTCACGGAAGCTCTTCAGTTTACTCATAAACTGTAGGCTCCGAAAAACTTCGTTTTATATATATATATATATATATATATATATATATATTATATATATAATATATATATATATATATATATATATAGACCAATTTATAATTATGTATTTAATGGCCAGGTATGTAGCCATTGTTTGATGGTAATTAACGTTATTTGACAATGGTTAGAAATGGATGCTTAGCCGAGGTCACCAGATCGTTCAGATCAAAGTAATGTTATTAATTAAGTTATTAATTAGGTTGATTGATAGATTGAGTTTTTTTCCTTTTATTTAACATAAAACAAATTGATTAATGAAAACGACAGTATTGCTTATTGCTGATTGTTTACATTGGAAATAACGTGTACACTTGAAATAATGCATTCAATTATAATGGTTTGACAATTAATAACGCGCGAGGTGACGAATAGACTTTATATAAAGTTAATTGAGTGATATTAAAAGGTCAATGAGGCCTTGCACGAATGATGTTTACATGATGGTAACGCGTGGATCATAAATGGTCTTCGGAGAGAGTTGAAGGTGGAGGCGTCCTGGTTTCCCTGTAACAAAGTTGAGAGCGACAGGACAAGGCATGTCCTCATGCCTTGAGTGAAACCCTCGCGATGTGACGTCATCTTAGTCTTGCTTGTTGTGACGTCATCTTTGTCGAGTTTGGTTTGATGAGTTATATCGCATTGTTGATGGCATGTTGCTAAGGTGTTTTGGGAGCGTCCTTGCATCTTCAGTTGGCCGCTATATATATAATATATATTGTGTGTATGTGTGTGTGTGTGTGTGTGTATATATATATATATATATATATATATAGATAGATAGATAGATAGATAGATATATATATATATATAATATATATATAATATATATATATAATATATATATATATATATATATATATATATATATATATATATATATACAGTATATATATATACTATTAAAAGTCGCAAAATATTGGGCCAAACTTCTCTCTGCCATTAAGCGAATACGTCACATATTAATTGCTTTGTAGAAACTAGCTTTTAATCCAAAGGCATAGTAGATAGCCTGCTACCTGTAACTGTTAGTATTTATGAGTATGGCATGTGGATCACAGATGACCGAATTTGAACGTAGCAAGGTAGTTGGATGTCGTACCGCAGGTTTGACCGTGCGTTACACTGCAGAGACTTCTCAAGTTATTATGGGAAATCTACAGCCGTGGAAAACTGTGTAACATGCTTGTGTGCAGTCCAGATCAAGCAGACTAAAATTTTTAACAAACCTTGCGCGGCAAACGTTGAACGTGTGGTGAGGAAAGACCGGATGTGTAGCCTAAAATCCATCACTCGGAAGATCAATGAGCATACAAGTCTTTCGGTAAGTGTGCCTGCTGTACGTAGGGAACTGCATACAGAAGATCCTGCTAAAGGGCAGCTACCAACAAATCATATATCACAGCCCTGGATGCAAAGCAACTACTCTACTGGAGTGATAATTCCAGCTGAATACTAATGGCTGATTCTGGGTGTGGTGATTACCGGAGAACGCTTCAATCGTAAGTACATTGTCCCGGTCTTTAAGTATGGAGGTGGTAGTAGGGCGGGTCGTACTCAGGTGACAACATGAATCTGAAGGAAATCCTACCATCATGGGTGTCTAAATTATGTGTTTTTACATGGGGAATTCAAATATGAGCTTCTTTTTTGGATAGGATAACTCTAACCTACATCATTTTGTGTTCTAAATTGCCAATTTTACCCTTTTGAACCCCTTTATAATATATTAAAAGATATAAGGTAAATCATTTATATTGACAAGGCCAAATCAACTTTACATATATTTATTAATAGGTGAACTGCATGTATATCACTGGATATAATTACAAAGATCATTCTCCTGACATCTTGAACTTTGCAAGGTTGCACAAATCCTGCTTTGACTCAGACTTGGACATCAGCTTCCTGCTGGTCTCCTGAGCCCTGATCCCTCCATCCCTCTTTCCTGTGAGAAGTACTTAGCAGAAGCCTCAGTCACCATTTTAACAACCCTCTCAATGCTTTGTGTGTGGCAAGGCCAGTTGCGCACCTCCATGGGGGTGTTGATGAAGTTTTTCACCTCTGAGGTGCTTAGAGAGCAGGTGAGAGGTGGCTCTGACACACCTTCTGACCAGCTGATCAAGTCACCGATGCTGGAAGCATCACAATTGATGTCAGGTGTCCTTCTGCTCCTAACAGAGGAGTCCCCCAGCTGAGTGTCCGGGTCCCCCTCTCCCCTGATGGCCAGGATTCTCTCCACCCCTTCAATCCTCTCCTTCTGATCCTCAGAGCAGAGTAGTGTTTGGAGGATGACTTCACTGTGGGCATACCAAGCAGATCTTCTCACAGTTGGCATCACAATATCCAGCACCTCCTTTCTCTGGGACTTGAGGCAGTCCAGCTGAAAGAGGATGTGCCTAGGCCCTTCGATCCAGGAGTGCTTGACCTTCACGTTGAACCAACATGGGTAATACACTCCAATGATGAATTCCACAATGAATTGCAGAATCTTCAGGTTCTTTCCTTTAAGTCCGTGCTTTGACACCCAGAGCCTGAGAAGTCTGTTCGCTGTGGTGAGCCAGCGGCTGTGGTTTACTGGTCCTATCTCTAACAGAGCCAGCCCTGCAGGAAGTACTCCATCCCTGACTGCACAGACAATTTTATAGCCATAGTATTGATCAGTTGAGAGATCTTGAATGACCTTGTCAGGAAGCTTGATCAGTGGAGGGCCAACAGAGATTCTGGTGAAGTTTGGATTGATATCAAAGTCTGTAGCAGAATCAAGGAGCTTTCCTATTGGCCCGGATAATTTTTTGTCTGACAGAGTAGGGCCATCAAGGTCAACAATGAGATGGCGCAGGGGAAGTTCAACAGTGTGCAGGTTGCACACCAACCAGACCAGCTTTCTCCCCAGGTGCAGCTCCAGCTTCCGCATTACTCCAGCTTTCACACAAGTGTTGACATTTGTTGAGTCTCCTCCAATGGCCAACAAGGTCTTATCATAACCCCTCTCTTTCAGCCAGGCAAACAGGACCTTAGGAATCTTCTCCGCATGTGACTCCTCTTTAGTTGCTTTCTCTGGGGTAAAGTGGAACAGATAGTAGCTGCTCGGCTCACTAACAACACTATAGTGTTCTTCCTTGATCTTTGCGGGAAAAGATTGGTCACTGCCCTCAGCTTCCATCATCACATTGGTCAGGTCAATCCGTCACTTCAAATATTTCACAAAACGTTTTAGAATGTTTTGAAACGTTACATTCTAGCCTCTGAGAAAGGTGGCTCAGAAAATGGCCTTATGCGCGCCAAAAACCGTCAAAATATTTCATATACCAAACTGTATGATAATTACAATTAAGTGGAATGGCACACCTTTTTATTTGAGTATTTAAATATTATTATTATTATATGAATTACATTATATGTGTTTATATGAATTAGTTAGAACAATGCTCTATGAGAGATAACGTGAGCAGCCATGATAGAAAACGTGAGAAGACATATTCTGGGTAACTACAATAGTAAAATAATCAACAATTTAATAATAATCAACTGCAAAATGATGTAGGTTAGGGTTATCAGAATTAAATATTTTCTTCAGAATTGTGTTCTATACACCAAAATATGTCATTTGAACACCCCTCTCCATTGATTTTAAAAAAATGCATAGTATGACCCGCCCTAATTGGTGGTAGTGTCATGTCTGGGCATGTTTCACATTAGCGTTTGTGAAAGATGCAACAGTGCAGTTCAAGCATTGATGACTTTTCACCAGGATGGTTCGTAGATGTACCACCGCAACAACTCCCCTTTTCACAGGGCACCGACTATAACCACTTGGTTCGAGCAGAATGACGTTGGCAACATGTCATGGCCTGCTCCGAGCCACAGTCTCAGTTCATCAGAACACCTCTGGGGTGAAAGAACGGCCAACCATTGGAAACTACGCTGCCGGAGGAATAACGTAATATCCCTTCTGATCAGTGGCGTACATAAGTGGGGGAATAGGGGGCATAGGCCCCCATTTTAAAAATTATTACTACTCTCACTAAAGATATTTGAAGAAGAAATTTTCAAAAATCGATAACTTTGCAACATTCACCACAAAAAATCTTGATGTCAAATGGAATTTCAGTTATTTCATGGTTCCCAGGACATGTTATTAACTCAAAACTCAAAATCAATTTTGGCTGGCTTAGGAACGTTTATATGTCTTTATACGTACGATTAGTTTGTGCAAATTTAATTCTTTGCCCATAAATTGGAAATAAAATACAACTGAAGCCTTACAAGATGCAATTCATTTTTATTCCAAATCAATCATCATCAATTTTGAGCTGACACACACACACACACACACACACACACACACACACAAACACACACACTAAATATATATATATATATATATATATATATATATATATATATATATATATATATATATAGTGTGTTGTGTGCCCCCTCCTTTAAGAAATGCTGTGTACGCCCCTGCTTCTGATACTTATCACAGTTTAGTGAAGAGTATTCCTACGAGGAATGAGGCTGTCACCAAGACCAAGGATGAGCCCGCACCCTACTGAATAAATTGTGAATAGTTTTTTAATTCAATTATGTTGTCCCAATACCCGCCTGAGTAACTAAGTGGTTAAGAAAGTGGGCCGCTAGTCAGGTCGTCGTGAGCTCGAGTGCGGGTGAGGGTTTTGCAATTTCTGAGCTCCTTGGTGGGTCGTGGTTCGGATTCCACACTAAACTGTAGGTCTAAGGTGGGACAACAAACTTGACCTTGGTCAGAATGAACAATTCGGACCGAAGCGAAATTAAGGTACCTAGAGGGAAAATTTATCAAAACCAAAATACTTTTAAAAGTTCCGAATACTTCCATGTTAAAATGAGAAATATTTTTACCTCCAAAGAGAGGTTCAGAGGTGACAGTTACCCCAATTTATAAGAACTCTTATTCAAAATACCGATTCATTTACTTTTAAACCTTTTTGGGGGAGTTAAGGTTCTTTTCGTTTGTAGAACGATTTTTTGAAGAGAGATCGCATGATAAACAACGAAGAAAAGCTTTCAAAAAAATTCAGATGATTTTATATTGTCTATTTTCAGTTTATAAAATTAAGAGCAGTAACTAACTTTTATGAAGGAATTTTTGATAATTGGTCTATTTATTTATTTATTTATTTAATTATTTATTTATTTAATTATTTATTTATTTTCGTAGTAATTATTCATGCCATCGCAGTGGGATTTTTTTTAAAAAATGGATTTTTGGTTTTGGAGGTGAAATCCATTATCTGGGAATCCCATTTCGAAACAAAGATAACAAATCTGCTTTTCAGATTTTCAGCCAGTTTGTATGTAAAAGATGGCTTTAATCTCTTCCAGTCATTTGGTCATACTATTTTTTTTTCAATTTAAATTAGATTCCTTTGCAGTCTGAATCTGGAAATATTTTCGTTTAACAACAAAATTTCGAGAGGAAATCTGTCGTCAGAACTTTGTGTGTGTATATATATATATATATATATATATATATATATATATATATACAGGGTGGGCCGTAAGTTTCCATACATAGGAAAAATTAAACGTTTGTTTTTATGTTTCAGATACCCTAAGAATATGCGTTTGACGTAAGATCTTGTTTACTGATGAAGCAAATTTTTACGTCAATGGAGAGGTTAATCGGCAAAACATACGTTATTGGAGTAATGCTAACCCTAACTGGCTGAGTCCGACGAAGATGCAAGGTGCCGGTAAAGTGATGGTGTGGGCCGGGATATGGGGTGACAGAATTATTGGACCAATTTTTGTCAGTGGAAATCTTAATGCCGAAAGGTATCTTAACATGTTGCAAGAAGAGATTTTCCCCCTGCTAAACGAGGAAGGTAACTTCCCAGTTTACTTCCAGCAAGATGGAGCTCCACCTCATTATGGTCTTCACGTGCGTCGGTATTTGGATCAGCAGCAGTTTCCGGATGCTTGGATTGGTCGGCGTGGTCCTGTGGAGTGGCCTCCCAGATCCCCAGATCTCACCCCCCTTGATTTCTATCTTTGGGGGCACTTGAAGGCCATGGTGTATCAGGAAAAGATACGAGACATAAATCATCTAAAGGAACGTATCACCAACGCCATTACAAGCATAACGTCAACTGTGCTAATGCGTGTTCATCAACAGTGGGGAACACGTATTGAAATGTGTTTTCAAAACAATGGCAACCATGTAGAGCATATTATATAAATAAAAATGGTTGTCCATAAAAAAATGTTTATTTTTCCTATGTATGGAAACTTACGGCCCACCCTGTATATATATATATATATATATATATATATATATATATATATATATATATATGCTGTGTGTATATATATGAGAGGTGTCCGGAAAGTTTCCGGAAAAATTTATTTGAAGTTGTGGACTGATTGTGCAGCAATGCAACCCGCATGGGAAATTGCCTGACTCATGATGTGTGTTCAGACCTGTCGCATCCTGTCCGACCTCATTTCTTCGATAGCAGTGGACACGTGAAGGTGGAGTGGGAAGAGCTTTTATTACAGCAGCGATCTATTATTCGCTTATTGAACGCTCAGTGCTGAATGCGTTGGTCGGCTGAATATGCCACGTCGGTTGCAAAAACTATTCGGAAGCTCAGACCAACTAATGCGGCCCATTGCTCTACCTCCTGTATTATTGTTATTACTAACATCATCAGGGTTCGAACCCCCGATCTTAGTGTCTTAACTTCGCTTATAGGGTAACGGTGGCTAGTGTTTATGAATGGGTGCAAAAATTCAAAGGTGGTCAGACGACAGTTGCCGGTGTAGATCAGTGTGGTTGCTCATCGCCTGCAACGACAGACGACAAAAAGGCCCGCGTGGATGAGCTTGTAAAAGTGGATAGACGCATCACAATTCGTGAGAATGTAGCTCAGCTCAGCTTAATGTAAGTATATTGTTGGGAAATTGCTCGCCGAGTTAGACTACCAAAAGATTACAGCCAAGTGGATTCCGAAGAACCTGTCTGAATAGCAAAAAAACCAACGGAGTGCAAACATGTCAGGAAATGTTGGAGCAGCACACAGCGTTGCGATGCATTTCTGGACTGCATTGTTACTGGTAATGAGTCATAACTCCCATTATTCCAAACGGAAACCACAGAACAGTCCAAGGAAATGGCACCATTCCACTTTCCTTCGCCCGATGAAGTTTAGGGCGCAGACATCCATCAAGAAGATCGTAGTGAAGGTCTTTTGGGATCAAAAAGGGCCTTTGCTGTTGGATTTTCTGGAGCCGAACACCACACTGAATGTCAGCAGGTATTGCGAGTCACTACAGAAGCTAAAAAGTGCCATTTGGCTGAAGAAACCACAACTGAGGGACCAGAATGTTCGACTTCGTTACGACAACGCTCATTCATACCCTGCTTTCGCCACATTCCATCTTCTTTCCAGCTTCCAGTTGACAGTTGTCACCCATCCACCGTACAGACCTGACTTTGTCCCCTCAGTCTATCATCTCTTCGGCTTCCTGAAAGACCACCTTCGAGGAGTGCACTTTGCCTCAGATGAAGATCTCCAAAATGCCACTAGAACATGGTTTCCTCGATAGACACAGACTTCTACTAGACGCACGAAGATATATTCATTGTCTGCTAGATGGCAGAAGTGCATCGATGCCAATGGGGAATACTTCGAGTAGTAAAGGAGTTAGTGTTGCTCTCTTTTTTCTAGTTACAGTTCATTCCAATTGGTAGTTTATTTTTAAAAAGATGTTTCTGGACACCTCTCGTGTGTGTGTGTGTATATATATATATATATATATATATATATATATATATAACATTCTGTAAATTTCTTTTTCGCCTCCGACAAAAGAATTTCTCAATTTCAGCAAAAGAAAAAGAAAGTGGTGAAACATAAATACGCGTTCGAGAGCCCGAGTGGAAGATTCAAGTTTTCTAGAAAATTCCTCGGAAACAGCGGGAAATTTCACGTCAACAGATCGCGGCCATAAAAACAGCGTCCCAATTTCAATTCTCCCTCAATTCGTTCTCCAACCTTCGTTGCAGAAACTCTGCTCCGATCTGCTTTGCCTCGTTCGATCTCCCTCGACTCTTGCTTCACTCGACCTCCGTCCACTCGACTCCGATTCTAGCTTCTCAGTCAACAATGACTTCATCACTGTTGCAGTCCCACAATTACTTCAGTCGTCGTGTAACCTCTTCAACCGACTCTGAGCCACTGTAATCTCTTCGTCAGCTCCACGACGTCAACACCGAAGGGCTTGTTTATCTTTTGTTCTTATAACCCTTTTATTATTATTATTATTATTATTATTATTGTATTTAATTCGCTCTGTTATTTGTGACCGTAAGCAGATAGATAATCAAATTATAGATTCCTTTTCTTTGCATCCTTGAAGTAATATATACATATATATATATATATATATATATATATATATATATATATATATATATATATATATTCTTCAAACCAACCTTCTTATATAGCTTATTCTGTACAATATTCCTAAGTAATTTTTTCTCCTAAAGCATCAAGATTTGTTCTTATGTTTTACACTGTGATATCTCATTCGTTAAAAAATTATGTATATTTAACAGAATGGCTGTGATTTAATAGAGATCTATATTACCGCCTGACTAGCATTAGAATGTGTTCATTTGCAAAGCTTTCTGCGACTCTTTAGCAACGACTTTTTAAAGTTAGGATTAGCGAACTCGGGAAGTTCACCCAAAACAATGACTATTAACAGTTTTACCTCGTTCAAATGTCAAACAACACGAAAGGCGTTCATGTCGTTAAATCAGTGAAGAAGAAGAAGAAGGCCGCAGAATTCTTGTAAAACCAACAACTTACAAATACTTGAAAGTTTTTGAAAGTATTTATATACTAAGGCGCAATAGCCAGCTTTAAAGTTAAACAATAATACCACTGTCAGAAATCGGTTAATTTCTTGGAATTCGTATAACTTGAAAAGCGAAAGATTATAATGGTCCTTCTGTTAGTCATGAAACAGCGACTGAAGATTGTATAAAGTGTCACGCGAGGAAAGTTGAAAAACTAAGTATACAAATACAACAGTCGAGGTATTTATTCCTCATGTATTCTGTATTTACAATTATGTATCTTATTTACATAATTTCATTTCTCGCTATACGCAGTATTCGCTATATCTACATTACTTTTACAGTTCTTCTAATTCATAATTATATACTAACCAGTTTTTGCATTATACGGACGAATTTTAAACATGCACACTTTTATATCATTAACAGCCTTCCTTGAAATTCGTAAAAGAATTAAAACAACCCTTCAGCAGCTAAAGTATATAAAATTTAATTAGCTTCATACTCAACCATTACAACTAAAAGCCAACTCGTTCTCAACAAGCCTTTGCATACCACTATGAACTTAATAAACGTAAATAAACTTTCCTACAATGTCGAGAGGCATGGAGAGGGAGGGAGAGAGAGAGACGGGTTCGAACAGTAATTCTGAGAACTTTTCCATATACGACATTTATTAAACTTTTCTAAAGGGTTTGAAGTGAAAAGTAGGCGAAATAAAACGAACTTCTAATTATCATAAATAGTTTAATGGGGCTTTTCAATGACGCTGAAGTCGATTTAATTCAATAATGGCACTCCTTCAACTCTATCGCTTTTGATAATGGAGTAACGAAGCTGATATTAAGGCCATTAATTGAGGACTAACGGGGGATTTGAGCATCCTCCTTGCTTTGCATGTTAATTATTGGCTTTTAGCGTTGAAGAGTCTTTGTTCCGAAATATTTCGAATCGAGTGCTAATGAATGAAAGGCGTTAATTTTAAAAACTCGACCAATACAAGTGTTTTTGGAGGAGCTTAAATTAGGGGATAATAATATAAATGTTTTAATGGATTCGCATTAGCATTAACGTGTTGTAAATTAAGGTTATTTTGAATGCAACTTTATTTGCCATACTTTAAAAAAAAACTAAAATTAATCCTTAATAAATTTATCAACAGAGTATTTCCAACCATTTTCACTGTCCACTACTTTATTTCCAAATGACTTCATATATATATATATATATATATATATATATATATATATATATATATATATATATACAGGGCGTCCCAAAAAAATGTATACACACTTTAACAGCTGATAGCTCAATTGATGTTTCTTTCTTTCCAAGTTAAACCCATTAGAATTAATAATGGCAGTCAGACTAAGCTTTGAACAAAGGAAATTCATTCTAAAATGCACTGGAAGTGTGAAAACGCAGTTGAAGTGCAAAGACAGTTTAGGAGGGAGTTTCAAACAGATCCACCAACGCGACTTACCATCACTCGAATTAGAGATAAGTTTGAAGCCGATGGAACTGTTCAGAATGTCCACAAGAAGCGTTCCGGAAGACCACGGACATCGACAAGCCCCACAAAGCAAGAAAGAGTACTGGAAACGTATCACCAAAGTCCAAGAAAATCTGTGCGGCAAGCGAGTCGTGAGGTAGGAATTTCAGAATCGTCTGTCCAACGCATTTTGAAGCGCTGTCAATGGAAAAGTTACATTCCAAGATTAGTCCATGCTATTAATGAAGATGATCCGGACCGAAGAGTGGAGTATTGCGAGTGGTACTTGGCACGATGTGGATGTGGATTGGACGAAGGGGTTTCGTAGAATACCCTCCGCGTTCACCAGACCTCACACCACTAGACTTTTTTTTATGGGGATACTTAAAAGACAAAGTCTACGCTATAAAACCTGCAACAGTCGCTGAATTGAGAGCAGCCATTGAACGAGAATGCACACAAATACCAAACGAAATGTTTCGTGATGTTTGCGATTCCATTGCTTCGCGTTATCAGCAGTGCCTGGACCAAAACGGACGTCAGTTTGAAAACAGCCGTTGACAAAACAATTAAATAATGTCTGTAGATTCTATTAAATTTTGAAAATGAAATGTATTTTAATAAACACTGCCTTTATAATTATTTAAAGTGTGTATACATTTTTTTGGGACGCCCTGTATATATATATATTTTTTTTCTCCTATACAAGCGTCGTTCTTTACGTTAATTATACTGCGTGTTTGCAGTTAAATGTGTGTATATATACAGGGTGGGGCACGGGAATCAAGTGTTTTTTGAATAGCTAGTAATCGGCCATTAGGAATGGGAGGGGCGTGCGGTAGGTAGCATTCCATTCCTGGGTTCATAGCATTTAACTTTAACTAACACTCACCTTTATCTTTCAGGTGCCATCATGGAGCAGTGGACGTTAGAACACCGCATGTTCGCGTATGATCATTTTGTTAGGAGTGGCGAGTCAGTGACAGCAGTTCAGCGTGCGTTTCGCCACAGATTCAACATTCATCGAAATGACTCTGTTCCCGCTCGTGACACAATCTTACGTTGGGTTAACAATCTTCGAACAGGAGGCTCAATAATGAAAACAAAACCGAAGGGGCCGCAACGCACTGTGCGTACTCCAGAGAACGTTGAAAGGGTCAGACAACCGATGTTGCAAAGCCCAGGCCGCTCTGCTCGGAGACATTCAGCTGCACTCGGAATCAGCAATCGTACTGTTAGACGGATTTTGCATGAAGAATTACATTTTCACCCATACAAGTTAGCGATGGTGCAGGAATTGAATGTAAACGATTGCCCCCAACGACTGAATTTTGCACAGGAAATGCTTGCACTTTATGAGCAGAATGAAAACATGATGGTGGTAATGAGTGATGAAGCCCATTTCCACCTTAATGGGGCCGTCAACAATCAAAACTGTCGGTATTGGGCTGCTGAAAATCCGCGACAACTCCATGAAAAACCGCTGCATAGCCCTAAGGTTACAGTTTGGTGCGCGGTGGGAAAGTTTGGCGTCATCGGTCCCTATTTCTTCGAACAAAATGGGGTTACCGTTACCATAACATCTGGGCGTTACATTGAGATGGTGAACACCTTTTTCATCCCTGAGTTACGAAGAAGGCGTATTGCTCGTCGACATTTGTGGTTTCAGCAAGATGGGGCCACGCCACACACCACCAGAGCGTCAATGGCTGTTCTTCGCCCCCTGTTTCCCAACCATCTCATTTCGAGATTTGGTGACATTGCATGGCCCCCTCGGTCCCCTGACTTGTCCACATGTGACTTCTTTCTATGGGGGTACCTCAAGTCACGTGTCTACGAGGACAAGCCCCGTACATTAGAT
The DNA here is from genome assembly GCA_023014485.1 of Bathynomus jamesi. Lineage (NCBI taxonomy): Eukaryota > Metazoa > Arthropoda > Malacostraca > Isopoda > Cirolanidae > Bathynomus > Bathynomus jamesi. Next base: position 151,849 of record JAJOZX010006515.1, on the reverse strand, counting down.
GCATTGAAGGAAGCGATCCATCAACAAATCATCCAAATCAACAGAGACCTGCTGGGAAGAGTGGAGGCCAATTTTCGTAAACGCCTTCAACAATGCGTCGACGGCCAAGGACATCATATGCCAGATATAATTTTTGGTACATGATTATTATGACATGAAATGCTATGTTCTTACGAATGTTGTTCTACCAATATATTTTCTTTACAAAAATAAATATCATTTTCCTGATTATTCCAAAAACACTTGGTTCCCGTGCCCCACCCTGTATATATACAGTATATATATATATATATATATATATATATATATATATATATATATATATATATATATATATATATATATATATATATGTTTTTATAAATATTTCGTATTGGAACTGGAGTGAGATGAAAATTTAATATTTGTTATATTATAAGGGGTTTTATTTATTTATTTTTTTTGTTTTTTTTGTTTTTATATTAAAAATTTATATATTTTATAAGTCCATTATTTTTAGACTTTCTAAAAAGGATTTTGATTCAGAAATAAAAGTGTGATTCTATTTGATCAAAAACATAGTTCTGAATTGAAACTAATGTTTTCGTCTCGGTTAAAAATAACGATATATTTTTTAACGAGTAAATATATTGTATATATAGATTTATGTGTGTGTGTGTGTGTGTGTGTTGTGTGTGTGTGTTTCAGTAAATAAGAGGTTTAACTAATTATTATTTATTTGAAGTAAATGTATGTCACTTGACTGAGGTTGTTCAACACCTTTCGTAAAGGTGTAGATCATTTGACGGAGGGGACCTACAATTTTACGGGGGATCCGATCCGAACTATCTACGGGTTTCTGCATCACCTGAACGCTGAGGACTGTCATCCATCCAACCACTGAACAGATCCAACGTCGCTTTCCCTCGCTGATCTAAGAAGAGGAGGTATTGCGACGTGGCCGAGACGAGACGTAACTGTATTCATTCAAAGTTACCCCTGAACGTGAAATCCTGACCATACAAAAGATTTTTCATCCAATAGAATTTCGACTCTTTTTGTCCAATGCTTTCTTACGAGCCCAATTTAGGCTTGATTTTAAGAGTTTCTTTTAACCACCTCTTCAATGGAATACATTTTTCACGGTTCGGTGTCCAGGACTCGGGTTGCAGCGGAATTTCCCACTCGGTTCGATTTAAAGTTTACTTTTACTGTAAATGAAGGTTAGCCTCCATTTAATGTCATTTCCATTGTCATTGGCAGTGCGGAAGTGACAATGGTATGTTCGAAGTGCGAATTACTAAACTTAGCTTGACCTAGCTTAGCCTAGCCTAGCCTAGCCTAAACTGAAAGAGAGAGAGAGAGAGAAAAACTCTTCATTGACAAAATGAATATTAATAATTTTGGACCTTTTCCAGTTTGTGTACCGTTTTTCATATAATTTATTTTTGCTTCTTTTCAGATCAAAAGTGAGTGATAATATCAATCTCTTTAGTTAGGCTTATAAGGCTAACTAACGAAAATATCACGACCTAACCTAACCAATCGTTAGGTAACTGTACGCCCTTGACGATTGGTTAAGTTAGGTCATGATATTTTTGTTAGTTAGCCTTATAAAGCAAAAATAAATTATATGAAAAACGGTACACAAACTGGAAAAGGTCCATAATTTTTTAGCATGGAGCAATCATATTTACGACTATTAATATTTACTTTACAGTAATTTATTTCTAGGGTGTTAACTGGGTTCTCAAGTTAATTAAAATATAACGCATATAATTTTATAAGGACCTGACACACGTGTCTAAACAATACAGAAAGTACAGGGTGTCCCATAAGTTCCTTTACCCCTGAACTTTTCCTACTAGAATAGGGTGAGTGTAAAGGAACTTATGGGACACCCTGTATTTCGCTTATAAAAGAATATTATGATAAATAGCATAAGATGACAAAAAGTAGTAGGAATATATGACGCGTTCGGTGGAGAAGGGGCGAACGCCACAAAATTCGAAAATGAGTTTTTTGTCGTATAATTATCCTTTAAAACCTTTGCTTTACCTATGCAAAAAATTAGATGTTAGTCTGCACTCTTTCACGGTAAAATTTAGGTTTTAATGTATCTCAGAGAAATTCACTCCGCATCATTGCTTCACATTGAACACATCTATCTACTTTCTGGTCACTCGACAATGCCCTGTGATGCTCAATTTGGCCAAATTGAACAAAATATAAAAAATAATTACAGCATTATTATTTACACCAAAAAAGATTATGTTACGGCCATAACTACAGCCGTTTCGCAGCGCTTCCTAGTTGTAGAAATGAAACAGGCTGATTTTCTCGATTTTGACGTCCTAAAAACGTGCATTGTCATTAGGAAATCAACAACTACTAAATTTACAGATGCAAGAAAGTTAATATTTGACTTTCAACACAAAGAAGGCTACGTAATATCTACTGCATACCGCACAACCCCAGATAATAGCCATCCCGTCAGACTGCAGAAAGGGAAAAAATCCTACAGTGTCAGTTTATTCAATCTAGCCCAGCAGACACTGCAACCAATTGCTGCCAATACTAAGGAAAAAAAAAAAGATCTCAAAGAATTATCAGACCTAATGCCTGCAACTGCAGTGAACTATTATACAAGACTGTTAAAGGAACTGGAAGAAACCGAAACAGTTGAAGCAGGTAATACAACATTCGACGAAGAGGACCAAATAATGGATTACACCAGTTAACATCAGAAGCTATCAATAAATAATACTGTAAAATTTCTTGGCGTTTTATTATATCGACATATTACACAACAATATTTTACTCAAATATGTGTTCAAATTCATACAACATTTCAATAAACCGGAAAAATACAAAGGTTTAAAGTTTACAAACTTTAACTGCATTTTGTGGCATAATTCGAAAATGTTGCGTTCGCCCCTTCTCCACCGAACGCGTCATATAAGAAACTAAAAAAAAAAAGTAGCTCAGTATATAGCTACTGTACAGTAAATAGTATACGACTTTTGTACAAATATAATTCAGCGAGATTCATTTATTAAGAAACTAAAATAATGTATTTTCCAATTCCGTTAAGTTAGAAATATTTTTAATATTAACGTTAAAACGATTTCATAATTTCAGTCCAACAAAAATCATTTATTCACGGGAAGATAATCTAAAATGAGGGGAGGATTTGTAAGCCAATGTGAAAATGGTGATAAATATTAAATGTGCTATTTTGTTAATTTAATATTTTTTTTATCTATAATAGTTTTTACTCTTTTAAAAGAGTACACTCGCAGGAGCATTCAAATCGGCGCTATTTTATATTCTTGTTGCTAGTTTCTGAATTGTTTAACGTGTTATCATTACAGTTTTTCCGATACAAATGTGCCATATATTCAGTAAGGAAAAAACAAGAGCTTGATGCAGAAATTATTATAAAATATGGTTAGGGGCTATATTTTTAAGGGAAAACATTATTGCAACATTTCGAAGAATCATACGGCTCCGGAGCTATTACGTCATCACTCTTTAGCTGCGTACCAACAACACAGGTGGACGAAATGGTGAATTTTGGGTATATTAAAGCTTGATTTTTTATTTCGTAATTAATGAGTGGCTTTGGTTTTCAAAAAATGTTAGTTACTGTAAAGGTCTTATCTTATGTTAGAGATAATATCATTTTAATTACTTTAAGTTCAGCTGTACCAACGAGGCTCGAACTATAGGGTAGCTTGCGTGTTTAAAGACATTAGTTTTCATTTTTTTTCAGCTAAACCATTCATTTCGTGTCCTAAGCCCCTGAGAAAATAATTTTCCTTATTAAATTTTCTCTCGGTTAATATCTATTTCGACTTTGTACATCGATTCCTTACTATTATAAAGCTTGTCAAACTTGTGCATTATTACTGATGTTTTTTATTTGATCAATAATACTTTTGATCTCCTCATAACTAACAGGAACCAAAGAAAATGAGTTTAGTGCTCTGAGTGGCACATATAGCTTGATGGTTCATGATTAATTTGAACGAATTTTAGTAGTAACTTTAACCTGACATAACATCAATCTACCCTAAATGTAACCTTAAAACTTAACATCAATTTAGACTCGAGTTAAGTTATTCTTAACCAACAAACCATAGCTAATCTAACCTAACTTAATTTGACCCTGAAATTGAAGTAAAAAAGGTGAGGCTAAAAATGGGAATGGAATGAAGTGGAGAAAAACCTTGCTTAAACACGATTCAAGATTATTCCCCTCCCTGATATTATTCTTAGTTTTAATGATTAGCTGTTAGTTTGTTGTTAACTTTTTTCATACAATTTTTCGCTAGTTATTGCTAGTTATTCGCTAGTTATTGCCTCTCGACAGTGGTAAATATTCCATAGAACACACACGAAATTACATACTAGATAATAATTTTCTTATGTATTGTAATGTGTTTTAACAGAGGCTGCTATTCGTTTTTTGTGCAGTTGAGCAAGTTTTGAGATAAATAATTTTTTTTCGAAGAAATGTATATCTCGAAATCTGCCCAATTAAAAAAACAAAAAAAAAGACAGCAGATTCTGTTAAAACACCTCAAAATACAGCAAATAAATATTTTCTGGTATGTTTTGCAAAAAAATCCAAAGCTTTATCTTCGTCTAAGGCAACAAAACGAATTAAGTCTTCAAAGTCAACTTCACAACCGGCAGAGTTCATGGTCACAGAAACACAAATAAAAAAACAATTATTTGCTGCCAATACTTTCAGCTGCCAGTTTTGATTTGATAACATACTAAATATTAATTTTTTATCTTATTAATATTCATTTGTACAGCATATGAAACATTTTCTTTCATTATTTTTCACAAGGATAATATATTTTTGCTTTTCTAAGGTTTAGGTGATGTGTTTTGCGAAATATTAACTTTGAAGAGTTTCTCTATGAGGTAAAAAAAGATAGCTGAAAGGTCCTTAAATTGTTCTTGAATGGGGTCCAAAAAATGGTAAAAATAAAATAAAGATTATCTGAAGAAGTGAATTTACCCTTGAACAAATTAAAATCCAAAATCCACAACAGGGAACCAGTGGTGAATACTAGAGATTTTATCGAAAGTTTCGCAGTGGTTGCAATCGAATAGAGAACACATTGTCAGACAACAAATAATAGAATCCGTAACAGATAAATTGAAATGTTATCTTGAATATACGAAAAGAATAGGAAAAGACAAAACTAAAAACAAGTTACTTGCGTAGGCTATATGAAAAAATAAATGTACAATTGTAGAAGTGTTTTCCTTGGTGCCGCTGACTGGAAGAGCCTTAGGCAGTACTTCTCTGATTTTCCATAGAATGATTACTGCTTTCGTGGCCGGGGCCTCTCCGAATGCGCTGAGCGCATCACGGAGGTGATTCTCTCGGGCATGAGGGTGTACAGTCCATATTCTATTCCTACTACTAATGCAAAGAAAACCTTGGCCTAACTTTACTTGTTCTAATGCTATCCGAAACAAAGCGGAGGTTTTCAGAAGGTGCCGTCGCCATCCAACTCCTGACTCTCACTTAACTTATATTTCTGTTTGGAATCGTGCAAAATCTGTTCTTCAACTCGCCATAAAATTCCTTCAACAGGCAAAAATGTGAAAACCTATCCAATTCTATTTCTTCTCGCTCTTTCTGGCACCAAGTCAAGAACCTCTCCAACAACTTTACTACTACCTCTTTTCCTCCTCTTTTCAATTCCGATGGCTCAGTTGCCGTCTCTTCTCCTGATAAAGCTTAACTCTTCGCTCAAACTTTCGCCTCTAACTCAACCCTGGACGATTCCAGTGCTGTTCCTCCATCTCCTCCCCACTCTAACTTAATTATGTCTGAAATTAGAATCTCTTCCATAGATGTTTTTTCTGACATATATGGGCTCAACTCTAGGAAGGCGTATGGTCCTGGTGGTGTTCCTCCTGTTGTTCTTAAGAACTGTGCTTCTGTGCTGACACCCTGCCCAGGCAAACTCTTTCGTCTCTGTCTTTCATCTGGTACGTTTTCTTCCTGCTGGAAGTTCGCTTTCATTCAGCCTGTCCCAAAGAAGGGTGACCGCTCCCAACCCTCCAACTATTGTCCAATTGCTTTAATTTCTTGCCTTTCTAAAATTTTTGATTCTGTCCTTAATTGGAAGATTCTAAAAAACCTCTCTTCTCACACTCTTTCAGATCGTCAGTATGGGTTCACAAGGGACGCTCTACTGGCGATCTTCTTGCATATCTCTGACTCTTGGTCATCCTTCTTTCGGGATTTCAGTGAAACTTTTGCTATTGTGTAGACATATGTAAAACTTTTGATAGAGTCTGGCATAAATCCTTAATTTCGAAACTGCCCTCCTTCGGTTTCTATCCTTCTTTCTGTGCCTTCATCTCTAATTTCCTTTCTGGCCAATCTATAGCCACGGCAGTAGATGGCCACTGTTCTTCTCCTAAAGCTATTAATAGTGGTGTTCCCCAGGGCTCTGTCCTGTCACCCACTCTTTTCCTTTATTTATTTATTAATGATCTTTAAATTCGCACTTCCTGCCCTATTCACTCCTATGCCGATGATTCCACTCTTCACTTCTCCACCCATTATACAAAGCGTCCCTCTCAACAGACACACAATGCTTCGCGTGGGATGGCTATGATACACTTGACCTCTGATATTTCTGCTATCTCTGATTGAGGCAGAGAAAACCATGTCGTTTTCAATGCCTCAAAAACTCAGTTCCTTCATCTGTCTCCCACACAAATATCTTCCACACGCCAATCCCCTTATCTTCAACATATACAACTCAATCCTTCCTCTTCTCTTAACATTCTTGGCATTGCCTTTTCTCGTGCTTTCCTGGAAAGATCACATATACTCTTTTTCTAAAATAGCTTCTAAGAGGTTAGGTGTGCTGTTCCGGTTCCGTAGCTTCTTCACCCCCACCCACTTGCTGTCTCTGTACATGGGTCTTGTTCTCCCCTGTATGGAGTACGCTTGTTGTGTATTGGATGGCTTAACCCAATACATTCCGGGTGGAATCAAAGGCTTTTCTTTTTGTGAAATGGCAAATGCCGTTTAACTTGGGTAAATGCAAGGTGATGCACATTGGCTACGCCAATCCCAAGTCGGACTACTCGATGTTCGGGAGTAATATCGAGGCCACTGATTTGGAAAAGGACTTGGGTGTGCTAATTAGCAGCGACCCTAAGTTTACGAAACAGTGCGTAGAGGTGGAAAAGAAAGCCCAGAAGTTGTTGGGTTATATCAGGAGGCAATTTCGATTTCGGAACAAGGAGATTGTGCTCTCTCTGTACAATTCTCTGGTTCGGCCGCACCTGGAGTATGCTGTGCAGTTCTGGTCGCCCACCCTCAGGAAAGATATTGATGGGCTGGAGCGAGTGCAGGCGAGGGCCACAAAGTTAATCACGTCAGTTTAGGCATATGGGCTACAATCGACGCTTACGCGCCCTGAATTTGTTTTCGCTGGAAACTCGGAGGCTGCGCGGTCAACTAATCGAGGTTTTCAAGTTCTTACGCGGGTTCAACAATATCGATTTTAGAAGCATGTTTAGTTTAAATGATAACCCAACTCGCAACAATGGTTGGAAGTTGGATTTGAAACGGTTTAGGACTAGTGTGTGAGAATTACTTTACGTATAAGATCTGTGACACGTGGAACAGGCTACCTTCAGAAGTTGTGAACAATTCTGTGGATCTGTTCAAGAAAAGGTTAGACCGAATCTTGGCACCGGTTGCCATTGGTACCTGCTCGGTATGGGCCGCAAGGCCTTTTGAGGTTCTACTTTTCCTTGTAACTCACTCTCTCTCTCGTCGGAGGACTGCGATCCTTGTCCACGCTGGTGGCAACGACCTGTCCCTCAAAGGCGGTAGGGTAGGTTCGACAGAAGGGATCATCACCGAGATCATGTATCTTGCGGATGATCTAAAACTTAAGACAGACAGGGGAATGTTGATGGGTATTTTACCGCGGATGAATGCCAGTGACCACGCGCTCAGTAAGGTCATTGGCATCAACGAGAGGGTGCAAGATTTGTGCGTCCCACTGGGTGTGAGGTTTGTTGACCCGTTCGACGCGTTTTCGTGTAGTATGGACCTTTATCAGAAGGATGGTGTCCACCTTAATGTCAAGGGGAAAGGTGCGCTAGGCACGCTGCTTGACTGGCACCTATACCGTATGGTGAGGTCAAGCCCGGGGATTGATGATTGGCCCCCACCGGGGAGAGATGATGATGAGCCGGTGGCGGACGTACCTTCAACTGAAGGGTGCGTCCATCTACAGGTGGGTGACCCTCCTTCCCCGTTGGAGAGGGCTCAGTCTCCTGCGGAAGTTGCCCCCTCGTTGGTGAGGGGCTCTTCAACTTCCCTGGCTGTTCGGGAAACTGGTCGTGCTAGGGGACGGTCACAATAGGGAAGGCTACCTCCGTGCAGTGCTTTTTAATGCTAGGTCGACTAGGAATAAGTTTTGCGAGCTAGGGCGCTCTTAGCATCAAAATACCAGGATATCGTTGCTATCACCGAGTCCTGGATTCATACTGATCGTAGGGACTACGTTGGTGAGTTCGAGATTCCAGGGTATAGAATGTTTCACAAAGACCGCACCCGTGGGGAGGGGAGAAGGATACTAATATACGTGCGGGACACGTTGGGTCCGGTTGACTGCCAGTTCCGATCAGAACGGGAGCTGCTTGGCGTCGATCTGAACATGGGACGGACGAACTATAGGTTAATCTTGGTGTACAGACCTCCGCATCTTCTCCTCGAGGAGGATACAGCCCTGTACACCGAACTCCGTAGCCTGCTAGGGGATAGGGTGTGTAGTTTTAGGAGACTTGAACTGTCGCGGCATAAACTGGGAAGACAGGACTGCTGATGCTGAAGGGAGGAGGCTAGTTGACTTTGCTGATGAGAACTTCCTGACTCAGTGGGTCAGTGGGCCTACACGAGACGAAAGTGTTTTAGACTTAGTATTCACGACCGAAGACAACCTCGTCACTGGCCTCACCGTTGACGAATCGTTGGGCGGGAGTGATCAAGGTCTGATTAGGTTCTGTGTGTGCGTCCCTCGGGTGAAGCGTAGTAACCCAAGAGGCAGTAAGCTCGATCTACGGCGGGCGGACTTTGTTGGCCTCCGGAATAGCGTAGGTCATGTTGAGTGAGTATGATAAGAGTAGGGCGATTGATATACTTTATCTCAACTTTGAGAAAGCCTTTGATAAGGTACCTCACCGCCGGCTAATGGCCAAAGTGCGCGCGCTGGGTATCGGTGGGGAAATAGGTAGGTGGATTGAAAACTGGCTGAAGAATAGGCGGCAGAGGGTTGTAATTAAACGGGCTAGCTCGAGTTGTGTCTCGGTCACTAGTGGGGTTCCTCAGGGTTCCGTTTTGGGGCCACTGTTGTTTATCATTTACATCAATTTTGGGCCAATATTGGGACGCCCGAAGCGATCGAGCAACTGCGTGCGGACTTACGTAGGATAGGAGAGTGGTCCGAAAAATGGTAAATGCTGTTTAACTTGGGTAAATGCAAGGTGATGCACATTGGCTACGCCAATCCCAAGTCGGACTACTACATGTTGGGGAATAATATCGAGGCGACTGATTTGGAAAAGGACTTGGGTGTGCTAATTAGCAGCGACCTTAAGTTTACCAAACAGTGCGTAGAGGTGGAAAAGAAAGCCCAGAAGCTGTTGAGTTTTTTCAGGAGACAATTTCGATTTCGAAACAAGGAGATTGTGCTCTCTCTGTACAATTCTCTGGTTCGGCCGCACCTGAAGTACGCTGTGCAGTTCTGGTCGCCCACCCTCAGGAAAGATATTGATGGGCTGGAGCGAGTGCAGGCGAGGGCCACAAAGTTAATCCCTTCCGTTAGGGATATGGGCTACAATCGACGCTTACTCGCCATGAATTTGTTTTCGCTGGAAACTCGGAGGCTGCGCGGTCAACTCATCGAGGTTTCAAAGCTTTTACACGAGTTCGACGATGTAGATTTTAGAAGCACGTTCAGTTTAAACTCAATTCGCGACAATGGTTGGAAGTTGGATTTGAAACGGTTTAGCACTAGTGTGTGTGTGTGTGTGTGTGTGTGTGTGTGTGTGTGTGTGAATTACTTTACTTATAAGATGTGACACGTGGACCAGGTTACCTTCAAAAGTTGTGAACAGTTCCTCTGTGGATCAGTTCAAGTAAAGATTAAACCGAATCTTTCACACTTTTTGAGGATGTGTGTTACTGTCTTCTTGGGTAGCTGTTCGAGAAGCTAGCTGTGACAATGTGTTGGAATTTTTCCCTGGCACCCGCTGCCATTGGTACCTCCTCGGTGTGGGCCGCAATGCCTTTTGAGGTATTTCTTGCCCTTGTAACTCTCTCTCTCTCTCTTGCTCTCTGTAACTGCATACTTCCTTATTTAAGGAGAGCACTCAGTACCCGCATTTGACACATTCTCATTCCTTTTCTGTCCGTCTCTCTAACCCAGAGCTTTCCAAACTTTTAACGTTTGCGACAAACTATTTAAGCATAACAATTTTCACGACACATTAATTAATTTTTGTTATCAAATATCAAATATGAGATAATTTTTCAGTAGGTGGTTTATCTTGTAGCCGATTTTGTTGATAGAAAAATCAAAATTTTCAAAATACAAAAAACACTAATGTGTCGCGACACACCAGTTTGGAAAGCTCTGCTCTAACCCAATAATGCAAGGATAAATCGATGTTTTCACTCTTTCATCTACTCAAACGATCAACTCTGGAACAATCTTCCTCAATCAATCTCTCCTCCTGTGAAAATAAAGTATAATTTCTTTCACAAATTAAATGTATGTTTGGTGCATATAAACGATGGCTGTCAAACTTTACCAAACTGCGAATCCCGTGGGTTTCGAGCTTGTCTTGTCTTGCCTCTCCACCCTTTGCCTACTCAATTTATAATACATCATACTGCCATTTTCTTATTAATTTTTCACAGAAGCCTCTCGCAACTTCGGCCTCTACCATTCAACATCCAATTCGAGTAAGAATTTGCAACCCTGCGTCCCAGTTTGAGAAACATCGTTGCATCGGACAATATATGCACTTCAAGGCGAATATGCGAGTCCCCTAAAAAACAGCAAGCAAGCGGAAAATGCTTCTAATTAATTAATGATATCCTGCAACTAAGACTCCCTTCCAAAATTTTGTCTTCCTCATAACAAAAATTAAATTAAAAAAAATCATAAAATGATAATTAGGAGTTTATGAAAGTTTTGGATAAAAACTTGCAAATGAACCTAATTATAAAAGATTTCTCTTCCTCTGTTCTCAAAATAAGTAAAATTTATAGTTTAAAACTGCAGTTGCTATACAAGCTATTTCGCTTAATTAATGGACTTGTTTAACTATTATTCTGAGAGAAACCATTAAGATTTCATTGTATCTGAGGCTTTTTATATTAAGTGAAAAAGCGGGTAAAAGTTAATAATAGTGGAAAATATTTTTGTTTTATTTAAAAAAATAAAATAATCAATAAGTTCCAAATAGCCTTTTATGCCACGAATAAGTGGTTTTGGTAAATAGAAATTGTAAATAAATCTATGAATAATAGTTAAACATGGGACTAGTTCGTGTGGCGTATAGACTTATTAGATATTTGGGCAATTAATTATACTAACCGAAATCCATACTGGGATCCAAATAAACCTAACCTACCTAACCTACCTTACCTAACCTTACCTCCCCTGCATAACCTAACCTACTTAACCTAACTTACAAAAAACACTTGCATGTGAGTTGTATGTTCTGCTGGCCGATTTATTTGGAGCCCAGTATGGATTTGGGCTACTATAATCGTCCAAATATCTACAATATTTAATGACTACACGCTACACGAACTAGTTCCAATGTTTAGCATGGGAAAGCAAATATTCTAATCTCTAACATAACCTAGAAAAAGCCACTTACATGCGGTTGTATGCTCTGTTAAGTCTAATAAGCAATTTTTTTTTTCAATAAAACAAAAAACTTGTCCACTATTGTTAACCTTAGCCAAAAGTCGTGTAGAATCATTTTCACACAAATTAAAGGGTGAAATAAGCACACCGGACAAAAAATTAGTCACCCCTCTCAGAATGTACCTAATAACGTGTGACGGCGCCTCTGGCCTTGATAACCGCACGAATCCGGCGAGGCAGAGACTCTACGAGGTTGTGCATGTACTGAACATCGATTTGCTGCCACTCGTTCATCAGCCGGTCCCGAAGTTCCGCCAGAGTCCGTGGGTGTCTATTCCTGCGCTTTACTTTCTGTTTCCAGCCTGAACAACACCTTCGACGAATTCAGGATTAAAGGCTTCATTGGACCTGCGATGTACTCGTCGCCTCCCATCATTGGAGAACAAACAAAAACGGGACTCATCGGACCAAATTACACGTTTCCAATCTGCCGCAGTCCAGTTTTTGTGCCTCTGAGCCCATTTTAACGTGCCAATTTGTGACTTGCTGTTAACAGCGGCCTCTTCCGTGGTACCCTGCTCCAGATGTCCATCGCATGCAGTTCTCGTCGCAATGTCAGTTCGGAAATTGGTCGCTGGAGAACCTCATTGGTTTCTTGGAGCAATTGTTCTCTGGTTTGAAAACGATTTGCAGTTACTAGACGAGAAACTGGCGGCGGCCCCTATTGTCGAGAATTGTTTTCCGGCCACAGTTACGCCGTCGATTGTCAGTTGATTGCGAACTACACCACTCTTTGTAAACTCGCTGGACAGTACGCGTTGACACACCAACAAATTGGGCTACTTCAGACATTTTGTGTCCGTGGGCTCTGCCAAACACGATGGCTCCTTTTTGCCACTGAGTAACGTCTGCCTCACGACCCAGTTTGCAGACTATATCCAACACACACTTTGTTCTTCACCACCTCACGAAACAGATCTGATCCTTGTGCTACGTCACCGCTACTTGTCACTTACCAATGCTACATTAGCGCCCTCTGTGTGACCTTGAACTTCCTACTATCGGTGCTATTAGGGGACTAATTTTTGTCCGGTGTGCTTATCTTGTCCATATATTCTCTAAAGAAACAACAGTTAGTGGTGTCGTGTTTACCTTAACACCTATAAAAGTAATTTGAAAGATCAGGGAGAGGAAAGATAAAACTTTGCACCAAATACACCCGATCACTACTTAGAAGATAAACTCCCTCGTGATTTGGAAAGATTTAAGAGGCAATACAAAACTGATCGTGGAAAAACAGCTTTGGGATTCGAATACAGATAGAAAACATTTTGACAAACGTGACAATCGGATAATGAAGTTTTATAATATAAAGGTATTGTAGGATGTATAGACTTATAGTTTAGTCAGAGTCGTCCTCTTTCCAGTCAAACATTTGGACTAAATAAATTTTAAGTGCAATGACCGCACCTTTTCGTCTTCATTTGGACTAAACTCTTGATAACATTCAATTCAAGATTATCGTAAACAAAATAGCGACCATCAAGGTAAACTTAGATACTGTTTAAATTTTGGGTTTTCTTATTTCATAGTGACATCTGTTACTACGTTAATATCCTTTTTAATATTACCATCATTCGCATTGGCAACTGCCTTAACCCAGAATCCACTCAAGACTTAAATGACACATTGTCCAGGCTGAGTCATACCTCCGCGAGAGTTTCTTTCAAATACTCCAACCCAGAAGAATGTGGACATCTCACTACGAATACCTTCAGGAATTTTTGGTTCTCAGAGAAGTTTAAAGTTCGTTCTTCTCTTCCATTTTGTAGTTGTAACAGATATGTGACAGTATTGTGACACGGAAGGCCAACCTCCTGCGAAATATACTGACCAGAGTTAATAATGATTCTTCCTCAAGATTATGCGTATCTAGCTATCTAGCGGACAATTTAAACCAGTGATGCACAAACCCTGGCCCGCGGGCCAAATGTGTCCCCTACGGGTCTTTTCAGTGGCCCACGGGTCTTTTCAATTCAATTAAAAAGTTAGAATATAAAAGTGACCCAATTTATGACTTAGATGGAAAGTAAGTAGGCTAATACATTTAGTTATTTTTTTCGCTTGGCCCTACATCAAAAAAGTTTGTGCACCACTGATTTAAACGAATACCGAATCCATTTTAGCTTTGTAACATTTTTCCCAAAACCGTTAAGGAAAGGCACGTTCCCTCATTTCGCGGTGTCACTGTTCATGATCTTTCTGGTCGCTTCCTGCTTTAGTGACGTTGTTAATACTGAACTTTGATGAGACAAATATACTGACAACAAATACTCATGAAATATCCAAATTTTTAACACACTGTTGCTTGGACACATTTTGAACAGCGTAAAAAGCTCCTGTTGTAATGGAGAAATATCGCGAGGATCACTTGTCTTCGATTCGATTCGAACGCATTATTTCGGACAGATGATGTTTATGGCGCTGAAACTTTTTAAAAGATAACTTTTGACCAACAAGATAAATTTTCGAGACGTAGAAAAATTGTTCCAAATGCAAAGTTTCTCGACGAAGTTATTGGACCTGCATTTACAAAGACAACAAAACGCAAAATGATCTAATTTAATCAAACCAAACTTGATAAAATCTAATCTAACCTAACCTAACTTTACGTAACCTAACTATAGCTAACCTACATTTACAAATCAGAAGTTTCATTGAGGGAAAATTCTGTTAGCATCTTTCAAGACACCATTTTGTAGAAGGGTCGTCTCTAGGTTTGTCGCTTGAAATGCATTAATTCCTTGTTTATGAACACGTAATTTAGATTGTCGTAATATTTCATATCGCACTCTCTCGATGACAAGATGCCACTTCGTGTTGATGGGGCATATACAGGGTAACAAAAGTCCGTTCTCATCGGAAATAAGATATAACAGAATTGAACGAGAAAATAGTTTTAACCCTACATTACAAAAAATACAATCAACTTACCAATTAATCCAGTACATGCTCAAATTGTATTCCATGTAGCCGTTGACATATTTCTACTCGTCTTTGACACATTTGAACTCGTTTTTCTCGTTCAATTCTGTTATATCTTATTTCCCTATGAGAACGGACTTTTGTTACACCCTGTATATACTGAATATCCCTACAAACTTTTTGTTTGACAGACTACAGAAATCTAGTAGAATTTTCTAGTATGACTATCAAATGACGAATGTACGAGTGCTGTCGAGAGTGATTACTAGTATTTTTATTTATCGAATAAACATCGAGTCATAAAAAAAAGGGAGGCTCCGCATTTTCGATAGAAATCTGGTGTTATTCGATAGTCTTTAACTAAAGTCAAAGTCTATTCGTACTCTAGCGTCTTTTTTTAATATATGAAGCAAATCCGAATGCTTCATTATACATTTTAAAACTATTTATGTGTTTATAATTAACTTTTTCAAAATAATGTATTTATCTTATTGAAGTCTCGTAATGTCGAACCAAAACCTAAGCTTATTCTATAGAATAAAGTGTTATTTGAATCAGTACGTATAGAATCGAGTCCATTTCCACTTTCCATTATGTAACACGTTCTGACATGCCATTGATGAGCTTTGTCATTTGTTCTTCAGGACAAGCATAGTGGTGTCTATTTACTTTTGTCAACCCTCTGTATACGTTATAATGTTTATAATGTTTCAGACCAGCAAAGACCTTAGGATCCACTCATGGCTGGTCTACCAAACCGTGTTTGTAATTGTGTACTGCGCATGTCCTTCGTGGTAGCGGAGGGACCTACAATTTTACGTGGGTTCCGAACCACAAAAACCTTAATTTTACTACCTTAAGCTATACCCAATCTATCAACATATGCGTCAAATCGATTTTTAAACATGTTTATAGACGTGCTACTAATTACTTCTACTGGCAAATTATTCCAACTATGCTTAAAAAAGTTTTTGCCAACTGCTGTCTCGCACCTTCTACTCGTCAGCTTACACCCGTTATTTCCAGTTCTACTATATTGTGCTATTTCGAAAAAGCTATTTCTATTTACGTTATATATATATATATATATATATATATATATATATGGCTACGTCATGGCCAGTGTCGTAACACCACTTCCAGTCGATCAGCGAAGTTAAGCGGCATTGGGTGTCGTTAGTAAGTAATTGGATACGAGACAGTGTTTGCAAGATAGATATATAATCCTTTTATGAATTTATTTAACATCAATATATTCAAAACATCCTTTTAACTTCGTTTCGAATGTTGGCAGCAAATCAGACAGAAAACCGACTCAACTCATCGACAAATAGTATATCAATAAAACTCTAGCGAAACTCATTACCAACTTTTTAGCCATGAATTTTAACTTAAAATTACACATTATACCATCATACAAAATTACATTCAAGTTATAAAGCTGAAATGCAAATTTCCATCAAAAGTTATTAATAAAACGTTAAGAAATTTTACTTTGGTTTTCTGATTTGGGTATAACTTAGGGAATATATATATATATATATATATATATATATATATATATATATATATATATAGGGTTTTGCTTGTACCTTGTGGAAAATGGACGTACTGTCTCTCTCTCTCTGTATTAACACCCAAATAAGAAGGGAATAAACTACTCGGCGGTTTATTCTGTTTACACTCAAAAGTGTATAAAGTATCAGTGAATCCGTGCATATAATTTATAAAGTGAAATTAAAATTAAGAAAGTGCAATACAGTTTGCATAAATTAGCACCAGTTTTAACGTATATATTTAAAACGTAATACGGTTGGCACTCGAGAAATTTTGAAACAAGGCAGGAAAAAGGTCATAAAACGCAAAGGTCAGAGACCCTTCCATCGAAAGGAAAGAAAATAGAAAGAAAGGAAAAAAATAAAGAATTTGTGTGGGTATTTCTTTTTACGCTAATTAATGAGTAGCATGGTCATGGGTCCAAATTCTCACTTAATCTGCAATTTGTGTAATCTGGAAACAACTGAAAAAGCTGCAATACGATGCGATTTCTGTCAAAAACTGCAAGACTTTATCTGCATGAATTGGGATGATAGGGAAATAACTCTTGTCTCAAATGCGAGACAGATCGTGGGGACCAATTTTCTGTGTGGCGCATGTACACAGACGGTAAACTCCTTCGCGGTATTTAAAGAAATGGAGGTAGCAGACTCGAGTGTTACAAAAAAGAATGAAATAATGGGGGGGACAAGAGTCCGGAAATGTCCCAACGAAAATCCGGGTGGATGAGAGAGAGGACGAAATAACAAATAACAGTATAATAACGAATAACAATATAAACAATATAATACGGAATGAAGCCATAGATGAAAGAAAAGAAATAAGTAAAAGTTGCGAGGTAGTAAAACTGTCCAACGAGCGAAATTATAAAAAGATAATAACTAAAAACGTAGGAAATAATCAGCCAAAGAAAAATAATGGTAATACCAAAATTACAAACTTTGAAAATAAGAAAACACGAAGTAGAGGCGTAGAAAATACCGGATGTAAATACTATGCAAAAGGGAACTGCAGATATAGGGATGGGCAATGTATCTATGCATATCCCACATTATGCAACACACACTACACAAGTGGATATTGCAAATTTAATAAGAAGTGCAAGTTCCACCATCTTCCGGTCTGCAACACCTATGCAAGATATGGAAGGTGCAAATACGGACAAAAATACTGTTACCACCACTCTCAAAGGAACGCAACGGGTGAACAGGAAAAACGAACATCAAAGAAGGGTACCAATTTTTTAGACGTAGTCAACACAATTCAGCTGCTAAATACTATCCAGCAATTGCAAAGTTAGCTGGCAAATATAGGAATCCGAGAGCGGACAGAAGGCACGCACAAAGACACTTCATCGATCCGAGGCCAAAAACTATAGGCCAGTGTCGCTTACATCTCGTCTCACTAAAATATTTGAAAGAATAGTTAGACAGAAAATCTATGAATTTTTGGAAACGCAGAAATATTCAATGATAACCAACATGGGTTTCGGTCAGGCAGATCATGCCTATCACAACTAATGGAACACTACAACAACATTATTGATGCACTTGAAAGTAATGAAAACTATGATGTAATATACACAGACTTTGTCAAAGCGTTCGACAAGTGTGACCATGGAATCATAATACATGAACTGAAATATATGGGAATAACAGGAAAAGTAGGGAAATGGATATATAATTTCCTTACTGAGCGGCGGCAAGTCGTAACAGTACAAGGAGTATCTTCATCAGAATCAGAGGTCCTCAGCTAGGTACCACAAGGTACAGTATTAGCTCTACTACTCTTCATAATCATGCTAACTGACATAGATGAGGACGTTATCAGAGACAGCACAGTAATATCCTTTGCTGATGACACAAAGATCAGTAGAAAAATAGGATCTCTACAAACCGACATGAACAAAATCTACAAGTGGACGGAAGACAACAATATGAAGTTTAACACTGAGAAATTTCAGCTGCTACGTTACGAAAAAAGAAAAGACCTAAAATCCATGGAATATTATACCCCAAATGGACAGGAAATTCAGAGTAATTCGAGAACAAAAGATTTCGGGGTTGTAATGACTGATGATGCGAAATTTGAAACACAAAATAAGATAGCAGTAAACAGAGCAAAGAAAATAATGGGGCAAATATTGAGAACCTTTAAACGAAGGGATAGGAATGTAATGATTCCTTTACTGAAAACATTGATCATACCCAAATTGGAATACTGCTCGGTCCTAACATCCCCATATAAAAAAGAAGACATTAGACAGCTGGAAGGGATTCAGAGAAGCTTCACAGCCAAGATCAAGGGGTGCAAAGAACTAAATTACTGGGAAAGGTTACGCAAACTAAACCTATATTCACTGTAAATGAGAAGAGAGAGATACACCATTATTTACACTTGGAAAATAATGGAGAAACTAGTCCCTAATCTTATTCTGAACCCTGTAACTCCCCAAACAACTGTGGAAAGTAGAAAAGGAAGAATGTGTCGTGTTCCCAAATTAAAGGCGAGACAGGGAACATACTTAACCCTGAAAGAAAATAGTTTTGTTGTGAGAGGTGAGAGGACCAAAACTGTTTAATCAGCTGCCCAAAGACCTAAGGAACACGAATGGTGTTGCAGTGGACATCTTCAAAAGAAGATTAGACGTCTGGCTCAGAACAATCCCCAATGAGCCGGGCGTACCTGGCTATGTGAGGTGGAGAGTACAAGAAACCAACTCACTACTTCACCAGGCCAACTCGAGAGGAGGGGCGACAAGCTTGACCTTCGTGAAATGAGGAATCATCGCGCGGAACCTTTGAAAGGTCGAAAGAAAAGGTGTACTGTCTATACACAGTGTATATATTAGGGTGGTCCCAAAAAAATGAAAATGAAAAATATATTTCTCATGACATTTGCCCATATTCCACAACCACTAACGATGTTGGAAATAAAAACCTGGATCGATTCATGCATATAAAGGTGGCGCGACTCGAAGCCTTAGTAAAATTATACAGTTTGGGGTGGCAAATTTCTTCAAACTTGCGCCACCCTTAAATATTAATAGATTTAGCTCACATTCCGGTATGAAGTCTTCTTCCATATACCGAATGCGAAAATGCATCAGGAGCCCATATTTGTGCATTTTAATTTTTTAGAATATATGTGTGGCGCAAAAATCAGGAACCAAAGGCACATTTTATTAAATTATAATAAATGTTCGAATTGGTGGCCTTCCACTTGGAGACACTTTCTGACACGTTGAATGCATGATGTTTGAACATTCTTTAACACATTGGTACTGATTTTGGCACACTCACATGTGATTTTATCCTTTAGAGAACGTATGGTTCTGGGTCGATCAGCATAGACTACCGACTTGAGATGGCCCACAAGAAAAAGTCAAGGGGCGTGAGGTCTGGAGACCTAGGTGGCCATTCGACGGGCCCTCGCCGTCCGATCCACTTGCTTGGGAATATTTCATCTAAAGAGCTCCGGACGGTGGTTGCGAATGTGGTGGTGCACTATCCTGCTGAAACCACATCTCCGCCCGTTCTGCCACTGGAATGTCGTCCAGTATGGGCATTAGAAATGTTTGCAGCATATGCAGATATGTTTCACCTGTTACATTGCCGTCGAAAAAGTACGGACCAATTAACTGATCACCCCAGAGCGCAGCCCACACCATAATTCGTGGATCGAATTGCACATGTCCTTCCTCCATCCAGTGGGAGTTCTCATTGGCCCATTTAGCGTGCATTATGCCTATTGATACGACCGTTGAGGTGAAATATCGCTTCGTCGCTGAACATGATCCTTCGTTGAAGCTGTCGATGTTGTAGAAACCACTGGCAGAACTCTACACGACGGTCTGTGTCGTCACCGTGCAGTTCCTGAACGAGTTGGACTTTGTTGGGGTGGAAACGATTTGTTGTAAGAATTCATTGAATGGATCTGGAGGCACCCGTTTCCTGGGATAACTTTCTTAAGGACTTACGTGGGTTGTTTTCGAGATGATTGAGTACCGTTAGTGATGTTGCTGCATTGGTTGAACTTTTTGGCCGGCCACTACGCGGCCGATCATGAACACTTCCCGTTTCTTTGAAGCGAGTGAACAGTTTTCCAACTGATGCCTGAACAACTGGCGGCCTCTCAGGGGTGTTTGTCATTAAAAGCAGTAACAACTGATCGGTGTGTGTTACCACGCCTTGCACACATTAAAACTATCTCCACCCGTTCATCCACCCGTTCATTGAGTGTATTTTGCCGTTTGCCAAAACCAAACACTATTAAACAAACTTTACTTTAGGGCCTATAAAACATAAAATAAAACAGGGAATTTGTCAGTTTGCGTACTGTGTCATATTTAATCAAAGAAGTTTGCGAAATCTCGAATTATATCATCGAAACTCAGTTGATTGGGGGAGCCCCTCAAGCATGGGAGCCTGAGGCTTCAGCCTCAATAACCTCAGTGATTATCTGCCACTGCCCCGAGATGCTCATCTTCGCAAATGTTTGCTACCCGCAATGTCCCGAGCTTCCTGGAAGTAACAAGACGTGCTCAATCCAGTCTAATGCAAAGAATTAAAAAATCAACCAACCCGATTATCCAAGCTATCCACGAGTCCTGCCGTTTGTCTTCTAAGCTATGGAATTTATGGTACGAAAACGTCTGTCTGTAGCTCCTCTTAACTTCGACATTACTGTATTATTTCTAATTACAGTAGTTGTATATATTTCTATCCTAAGTATGTGAACTGTCATTGTATTATTAATATTTGTCATATGGACTATAGTCTGCCAATAAACATTTTCATTTCATTTTCACACACACACACACACACACACACACACACACACACACACACACACACACACACACACCTGTCAACCTGTCAGTTAGATGTTCCGAGTGTTAGTCTCTTTGTTCGCGCGGAAGTCAAACTGGTGGTCCCACCTTTAATCCTGATCTGATGTTGGAGAGAATTGCCTCTTGATTTCTCCATATACCGGGTGTCTCAAAATAGATGGAACCCATTGACATGATAATAATTTATTACTCAGAAAATAAACTCCAAAAAAGATTACATTTCCTGGAAGCTGATATGATAACAATTAAAAACTGAAGATTTGAAGTCTCTAGATCAAAGGATACATTTATTAGAGCACATGTTCCAAATGACCGCCGTTGCGCTGCAGACACACTTGAAGCCGACGAGCGAAGTTGTCAATCACCCTGACACCCTGCACAGAGTGCAAGGGCCTCTGAAGCACCTCGTCTGGGGCTTGTGTGGCCCAGAACACATTGTTCTTGCTATTGACATACCCACTGAGCAAGAAGTGTGCTTCGTCGCTGAACCAAACATCATCAAGAAAGTCAGGATCCTCTTCGATCTTGTTCTCGAACCACCGGCACATCACAACACGTTTTGCCATGTCAGCTGGTGTGAGTTTATGCTTGATCTGGATCCTGTATGGGTACAGCTGAAGATCCTTGATCAAGATTCTTTGCACTGACGCACGTGAAAGACCCAGATCTTGGCAACGTCTTCGGATTGACTTTTTCGGACTCCTTCCGACAGAATCTCTCACCGCATTCACATTGTCAGGAGATCTTGCAGTCACCTTCCTGCCAGATCTGGGTGTTTCTGCTTTCTTGTTGAGATTGTTTACTGATCCTGTGGCTTGAAATTGTGTGCCCAACGATAAATTTGGCTTTTCTGGGGATAATTGTTGAAGTTGAACTTCCTGCGAAATTTCGCTTGCACAGTTTTGAATGATTTCGTCTCCAAATAAGTAGTGACGCAAAAAAAAATTTCCTCCTTTGTCCAAGGCATTTTGATTGATAATTATTAGTTGTTATCGTCTCCTCTCTTCAAATCTGAAAAAATAGAACGAGAACATTAATATTGGCAGAATTATTAGCAGTGACATGGGTTGCATGTATATTAAGACACCCTGTATATTCAAGTGGGCAAAAGACAACAATATGAAGTTCAACAAAGAAAAATTCCAACTTCTAAGATATGGTAATGAAAAGGAGCTGCAGAATAAAAGGTACAAAACTCTGCAAGACAGATAACAACACCAAATCCACAAATCAGGAATCTTGGAGTAATAATCTCGTCGGATACAGAATTCAGAGAGCACTATAACATCAAAATTACAACGGCAAGAAAAATAATGGGAATCACCAGGAGGAACTTCCGTAGCAGAAAAGCAAACATCATGCTCAAATTATGAAAAAGTCTCGTCCTACCAATAATGAGTGTTGCTCAGTTCTCACAAGCCCATACAAAAAACGAGATTGCGAACACTGAAGCTATACAAAGGACTTTTACGTCTAAGATAGAGGAAACGGAAGGTGAAGACTACTGGTCTCGACTACAATCCCTGAAATTCTATTCTCTCGAAAGAAGGTGCAAGAGGTATGCAATAATGTACACATGGGAAATACTTGAGGGCTTTGTCCCTAACCTTAGAAATGAAATAGCAATAAACTGGAATGAGAGAAGAGGCAGATTTTGTGCTGTCCCAGCTGCGGTGAGAGAGAAGGCCGTGAAAACGGGGATGAAAAATACCCTCATAATACGAGGCGCAAAGCTTTTCAATGCCCTACCAAAAGAAGTGAGGAATCTCCAGCACAGCGACCTGAATAACTTCAAGAACCAGCTGGACAGATTCCTGTGCAAAGTCTCTGACCAGCCATGCGTGGTTGGCTACGATGGCAGGAGGAGATCAGACAGCAATTTCCTCCTTCACCAAGTCCCATAAATGAAGCGGGATGCTGCAGAGGGGTCGACCGCAAGTCGGTCTCAGCTGAACTGTCGTTTGAACTCTCATGAAGTGTGTGTGTATATATATATATATATATATATGAATAGAAACGACATAAGTGTTAAGGAACGTTTCTGCACACGAGGAGGAGAGATAACGAATAAATGAAAAATGAGGCGAACCGCCCGGGAATCGAACCCAGGGCCTTCCAATTGCCGGTTGGACGCTCTACCATTATGCTACGGACCTCACTCAATCACAAATCGAAATTCTCCCACATAGGGCAGAAACCAATGCCCTGAGAGGGCACCCTCGCAAATCGTGAATATGCGCATATAACTGCAATGACCGCGCAGTATATAAATGAATAGAAACGACATAAGTGTTAAGGAACGTTTCTGCACACGAGGAGGAGATAACGAATAAATGAAAAATGAGGCGAACCGCCCGGGAATCGAACCCAGGGCCTTCCAATTGCCGGTTGGACGCTCTACCAACCGGCAATTGGAAGGCCCTGGGTTCGATTCCCTGGCGGTTCGCCTCATTTTTCATTTATTCGTTATCTCTCCTCCTCGTGTGCAGAAACGTTCCTTAACACTTATGTCGTTTCTATTCATTTATAAACTGCGCGGTCATTGCAGCTATATATATATATATATATATATATATATATATTGATTACTTTAGTTGTTTGAACAACTGTTCAAGATCGACCTTTGTTCGATCCCTCTGCAACATCCTGCCTCATTTGGGGAATTTCATGAAGGATAAAGTTGCTTTCATCTCCCATTTTGCCCTCATTACGCATGGCTGGTCAGAGACTTTGCACAGGAACACAACTGACCTCTGCAGAAAAATAATTGGTACTGAATTGTATTTTTTAGTCTGTTAATTACATACGTTTTTCCTGTATGTATGTATGTATGTGTATGTACTGTATATATATATATATACACTATATATTTCTGGGATTGTTTATCACCTCCTTCGTAACAGCAAAGGTGTTGTGGTGGAGGTGACCTCCAAATTTACGTAGGATCCGAACCAGGGGCATTCATTCTATAATGCTTCTTAATTCATATAAAAAGGAATATGAATTTATTAGCAATATTACTTTAAAGTTTATTAATATTTTAGAACAGAAATTGGAATGAAACATACACATATATATATATATATATTATATATATATATATATATATATACAACTGCAAAGAACACGCAGTATAAATAACGTAAAGAACGACGCTTGTATAGGAGATATTCCGCGCAAGACGAGAGAGAGAGAGAACGAAACAAATGAAAAAATGAGGTAACCACCCGGGAATCGAACCCGGGATCTTCCGATTGCCGGTCAGATGCGATACCATTACACCATGGGCCTCACTCTTCCAAATGCCGTAATTCTTCTACATACTCGCAGAAACCAATGCCCCAAGGGGGCACCTCCCGCATGCCGTAACATTATATACATTCAACTGCAAAGAACACGCAGTATAAATAACGTAAAGAACGACGCTTGTATAGGAGATATTCCGCGCAAGACGAGAGAGAGAGAACGAAACAAATGAAAAAATGAGATAACCACCCGGGAATCGAACCCGGGATCTTCCGATTGCCGGTCAGATGCGATACCATTACACCATGGGCCTCACTCTTCCAAATGCCGTAATTCTTCTACATACTCGCGGGAGGTGCCCCCTTGGGGCATTGGTTTCTGCGAGTATGTAGAAGAATTACGGCATTTGGAAGAGTGAGGCCCATGGTGTAATGGTATCGCATCTGACCGGCAATCGGAAGATCCCGGGTTCGATTCCCGGGTGGTTACCTCATTTTTTCATTTGTTTCGTTCTCTCTCTCTCGTCTTGCGCGGAATATCTCCTATACAAGCGTCGTTCTTTACGATATATATATATATATATATATATTGGATGAATTTCACAATTAAACACGTGAAATGAATGAATGATGCAAACCCACAAGGAAAAAGAAAAATTATTCCAAGGCCTTTCGTGTATTCAGAAGTACACCTTTTCATTCCCTGACGAGGTGTACTTCTGAATACACGAAAGGCCTTGGAATCATTTTTCTTTTCCTTGTGGTTTGCATCATATATATATATATATATATATATATATATATATATAATATATATATATATATAATTTATATATATACAGGGTGGGCGGAAAGTAGCTCCCTATTTTGGATTGGTAAAAAAATACGTATATTATCCATTTATTTCAGAAGAAATAATATGAAAAGGTAGGCATACATGGTAGGTTTTCTCTAAAATTCAATGTGGGCTCCAACTCTTTCCACCAGCTTCTGGAGCCGCCCAGGAATGGCGTCCACTGACTTTAGCAGGAACTCCGGCGGGATGGAGGACATGACTTCCCGAATTCGGTCCTCCAGTTCTTCCAATGTCCTCGGTTTGGTGCGGTAGACTTCTTCCTTTACCCACCCCCAAAGAAAGAAGTCGCACGGTGTCAAGTCGGGGCTCCTGGCTGGCCATTGATGTGGACCACGACGACCCATCCAACGCCCAGGGAAGTGGGCATCCAGCCACTCACGGACAACAAGAGCGAAGTGCGGAGGGGCGCCATCTTGACAACCGGCCAGACCTCGTTTCGCAACAGAGCAAGGTACCACTCAACATTCATGGTGTTGCGCAGAAGGAACGGGCCCACAACCTGATCTGAGGTCATACCACACCACACCGTTACACTGAACCGATTCTGCCGTTTTTCAGCGGTAACCATGGGATCCTCTCCTGCCCAGTAGTGGCAATTGTGGCGGTTGACAAAGCCTCCGACGTGGAACACCGCCTCGTCGCTCCAGAGGATGTTGCGGAAGAGATGGGGCCAGTCTTCATGCCAAGCCAGCATGATTTCCCCGAACTCCATGCGAATGTCGCAGTCCTCGTCCGAGAGAGATTGGCAGTAATGCGGCTTCCACGCACGCCAGTTCAGCTCCTTCTTCAGAACAGTTCGCACTGAGTAGCGGGAGAGTCCACTTTCCCGAGCTGCCTGGCGAGTTGACTTTCGTGGACTCCGTGCGAACATTTCCTGAACTGCCTGCACCGTCTCCTGGGCCCTGGATGTCGAAGGGCGACCACATCTTCGAACATCTGCCACAGACCCCGTGGTCATGAGCTTCGAGTGGCAGTTCTTGATTGTTTTCGGGTCCACTTGGGCACGTGGTCCGTGAATGGCCCGCCACCATCTTTGAACTCGAACGACAGATTGCCAAACTTCGTACCGTGTCGCCAACTGGGCACGCTCCTGCAGTGTTAAACGCTCAGCCATGTTACCCTTCAATCTGAAATGAAAAAAAAAATGAACGTTACAATTGTACCACTTTAGAGAACACAAAGAGAACACTTTAGAGAAAAAAAGATTACCGTTACAATTGCACCACTTTAGAGAACACACCATAACAATATAACAATACAATCACAATTTATACATAATTTATATGTAATTAAATTAGGGAGCTACTTTCCGCCCACCCTGTACTATATATATACATATATATATACACAAAACTCAGAATGGTCCCCTGAGAAATTTTATATGTAAACACAGACGTGCATGGAACAAGGAACTCTTCTGGGAAAATTAAATCACTATAGTCCGAATAAGTAATGGTAAATGACAAATACCATAGTTTTTCTTTTTCATGATGCTAGCCCGACGTGGGCAAACGGGTCTCTCGCAAAGAGATCCCATAAATATAGCTTCCCTCACCAGCTATCTGCAAAGCAGACAGGATCCAGCTGCTGGGACATGGACCTAGGGTTTAATCAAGCCTAGTCTCTACATTCAGAACCTCTATATAAGTAAAAGACTCGTTGCATTCACGTCGGATTGAATAAACGGGTAACTATGTGTATTTTTAGCCAAAAAAAAAAAAACTTAAACCTCAACCGGGACATTGAGCGTCCACTTTTCAAGGCACGTAACACGTCCGTTTAATATACACAAACTCAGAATGGTCCCCTGAGAAATTTATATGTTAAACACAGACCGTGCATGGAACAAGGAACTCTTCTGGGAAAATTAAATCCACTATAGTCCGAATAAGTAATGGTAAATGACAAATCCCATAGTTTTTCTTTCTCATGATGCTAGCCCGACGTGGGCAACGGGTCTCTCGCAAAGAGATCCCATAAATATAGCTTCCCTCACAGATAGCTGGTGAGGGAAGCTATATTTATGGGATCTC
This sequence comes from Bathynomus jamesi, assembly GCA_023014485.1. Classification (NCBI taxonomy): domain Eukaryota; kingdom Metazoa; phylum Arthropoda; class Malacostraca; order Isopoda; family Cirolanidae; genus Bathynomus; species Bathynomus jamesi. The sequence continues at coordinate 124,394 of JAJOZX010006515.1, read as the reverse complement.
TTTGCGAGAGACCCGTTGCCCACGTCGGGCTAGCATCATGAAAAAGAAAACTACTATGGTGTTTGTCATTTGCCATTACTTATTCGGACTATAGTGGATTTAATTTTCCCAGAAGAGTTCCTTGTTCCATGCACGGTCTGTGTTTAACATATAAATTTCTCAGGGGACCATTCTGAGTTTGTGTATATTAAACGGACGTGTTACGTGCTTGAAAAGTGGACGCTCAATGTCCCGGTTGAGGTTTAAGTTTTGTTTTTTTTGGCTAAAAATACAATAGTTACCCCTTTTTCTTTGTTTATTCAATCCGACGTGAATGCAACGAGTCTTTTACTTATATAGAGGTTCTGAATGTAGGGACTAGGCTTGCTTTAAACCCTAGGTCCATGTCCCAAAGCTGGATCCTGTCTGCTTTGCAGATAGCTGGTGAGGGAAGCTATATTTATGGGATCTCTTTGCGAGAGACCCGTTGCCCACGTCGGGCTAGCATCATGAAAAAGAAAAACTATGGGATTTGTCATTTACCATTACTTATTCGGACTATAGTGGATTTAATTTTCCCAGAAGAGTTCCTTGTTCCATGCACGGTCTGTGTTAACATATAAATTTCTCAGGGGACCATTCTGAGTTTGTGTATATTAAACGGACGTGTTACGTGCCTTGAAAAGTGGACGCTCAATGTCCCGGTTGAGGTTTAAGTTTTTTTTTTTTTGGCTAAAAATACAATAGTTACCCCTTTTTCTTTGTTTATTCAATCCGACGTGAATGCAACGAGTCTTTTACTTATATAGAGGTTCTGAATGTAGGGACTAGGCTTGATTTAAACCCTAGGTCCATGTCCCAAAGCTGGATCCTGTCTGCTTTGCAGATAGCTGGTGAGGGAAGCTATATTTATGGGATCTCTTTGCGAGAGACCCGTTGCCCACGTCGGGCTAGCATCATGAAAAGAAAAACTATGGTATTTGTCATTTACCATTACTTATTCGGACTATAGTGGATTTAATTTTCCCAGAAGAGTTCCTTGTTCCATACACGGTCTGTGTTTAACATATATATATATATATATATATATATATATATATATATATTTAATTATTATAAATAATTAAAATAGGCAACTATGTGTATATAAAGCTTTTGATTTGTGGCAATAATAATTACATTTCATACGAAATATAACAAAATAAACATAGGCCTAAGTTTACAGTGAACCACAGAAAATGAATGATAACACTGGCCAACAAAATGAAACCTTTTTCCTCATCACAAACATGATCACACTTTTCTTAATACAATTTTCGCGCTGATTCCGAATCTGGTTTTATTGTTTTTCTAGCACGTACAGTTATATAGATACACTGGTTTTTATATTTTTAAGTTTTTGATATTGCTATAAGAAAATTTATGGATGTATAGATCACACTTAGGAATGCTAAACAACAAATACATCATATACCTTATTCAATGTACTTATAAATAAAGAATATATACATTATTTTATTAAAAGCGCTGTGAGTGTGATTTCCTTTTGTAAATTTGGCCTGGATTGTCACGATACAGCATCCAACAATGGTCCGCCATCATGCTTTCATTCCAATATCCTTGGTAGCGCTTCTCCATCATCTGAATATCTTGATGGAAGCGCGCTCCTTGCTCGTCACTCACTGCACCAAGGTTTTCAGGAAAGAAATCTAAGTGGGAATGCAGGAAGTGAATTTTTAACGACATTCGACACTCCATTTCTTTGAAGGCATCAAGGAGGTTCTTGACTCCATCCTTATACGCAGGTGACTTGTTGCTTCCAAGAAAGTTTTCACATATCCATTTGAACGCCAGCCAAGCCTTCAATTCCAGCGGACTTAGGACTTTTTCAAATTCAGTGTCATTCAAAACCTCCCTTATTTGTGGCCCAACAAAAATTCCTTCCTTCAATTTTGCTGCAGTAACCTTCAGAAATTTCCTTGAAAGGTATTGGAACCCTTCAGAATTGACTTTACCCATTGCTTTAACAAAATTCTTCATTAAACCAAGTTTAATGTGAAGAGGTGGCAGATAAATCTTTTGGGGATCCACTAAAGGGACAGACTGGACATTGCTTATCCCTGGGACATATGTATAAGTAAGTGGCCAGTCACTTTTGGTGTAATGTTCTATAGTGGCGCGACTGTCCCACAGGCAAAGGAAACAACAAAATTTTGTGAATCCTGACTGCATACCCATAAGCATTCCTATAACTTTTAGATCTCCACAAACATTCCATTGATGACTATCGTATTTGATTGCCTTAAGTAGTATATCCATATTGTCATATGTCTCTTTTAGATGGACGGAATGGGCAATGGGGATTGATGGCATTATATTACCATTATGCAAAAGAACTGCTTTCAGGCTTCTCTGCGACGAATCAATAAAGAGGCGCCACTCAGATGCCACATACGTCTGAGATATGGCTGTAAATAGTCCATTGATGTCATGGCAATAACAGAGAGGACCGTCTACTGAAAAGAATGCTGTTAATTCAAAATTCCGCTTTCGGTAGTAACTAATACGAACATTGTTCTCAAGTAAATTGTTCTCCTTTAGTCTTGAGGCGAGAAGCTCTGATTTCTCTTTAGACAGCGATAAGTCTCTAACAAGATCATTCAACTGTCCTTGGGTTAACTTTTTAGGCTCTAAATGTCTACCTTCAAAAGTGTACTCTGGTTCTGTAGATGGTCCGGAAACGCCAGTTGCACCTTCATCACTTTCCATGTCATCTATGATAGAATCTAGCCTATCACTTGGGGAATTGGAATGTGCAATGTTTCATCATGTTTTACTGGTCTACGTGCTGAATCCAAGTTTGGATATACAATCTGGTGTTTGTTCTTGGCAGAAAACCCCATTAAGTTCACACTACAAAAATAACAGTCTTCATGATGATCTCTCGGCTCCCTCCATATCATGGGTATGGCAAATGGCATTGAAGCTTTCTTTTTGTTAAGCCAATCACGTAATCCATTTGAACAGCCAGAACAGATTTGATGTGGCGCCCATGGTTTATCTTGGTCACCTAGATGGCAACCAAAGTATAGCTTGTATATTTTCTTAATGTCGGTTGTAATACTTCGTCGCTGTGTTTTAGTTGTCAACTGGCCGCATACGAAACAGAACTTGTCGGGGTCATTCTTACATTGTCGAGGCATGTTGACTGACCTGAGCAAACTATAAATTCAAAAAAAATGTACACCAACTTGACACAACAAGTTCTTGGACTGGACTGATCTTTTGACACACAAAGCACGGCGTTGCCTGAATCACAATGCTGCTAGACGTAAAAGCTCACACCTGAAATACATAAGATGTATAATTAAGATAATTGAAATAAATAAGATGAATAAACTAAAAAAACACAATAAAATAAACACAATCAAATGTTGAAATATTAGTATTTTGCCTATTTAAAATGGTTAAATCTGTGTAGTTATATATATGCCTTCATCTTGAAAACTATACGTGCTAGAAAAAATCTGAATGCAGTTTTGGAATCAGCGTGAAAAATGCTATCCAGCCACCACAAATGTTACTCTGATGAAAAATCTTTGTTGACCAGTGTAATTAAACCAAAAGTCTAAAATCGTCATAGAATAAGTTTTTGTTAAATTTTTAGTGTCATCCAATTTAAAAGAACAAATTTTAGTGCAGGAATAGTAAAATGTAATTAAAAATATGCAACTTACGTTCTCTTAAAATTAAAATTCAGAAATTTTAATTTTTATTAATAATATCTCGGATTATAAAACTTTAATTCTTTGTAAATATAACAAAATGTTCAGAAATATAATTATTATATGATACATATATAGGCCAGACGTTATTTAATATAGTACTGTAATGTAATGCTACAATAATTATGTCCTCCCCGCCGCTTCAACTCCTTCAGGAGGCGGTTTAATTAGATACCTTAAGCTTGGATTAATAATTGGAAATCGTAAAATTGCTTGTGTTTATTCAATTATTTATTGAATCTGCCTTTTCGTGCTTGTTAATGCGTAATTTCGGATTCATTATTCAGTATCTGTATGGACTTTATTGACCCCGCAAAGGAATCTGAAGAAGTTAATTTTATGCAGTCAGCTTTGTTTGGAATAAATTCATTATCATTATTTTTTATTTACTTAATTTTGTTATTAAAATAATAATAAATTTTTATACTAATTTAATTTATTTTTCTAATTAACGCGCAGCTCCACCTTATTAGATATTCGACAACAATTTTTTTTTTTAAATATTAAAAATATTAATAAATTCACTGGTCCACAAAATCGAACTTTTATTTGTCACATGAACAAAAATGGGTGGATCTTATAGGTTTTTTAGCGTTGAGTTCAAAAATGGCCTCAAAATTTTTCTATCACCCACCAATATTGAGTGAATCGAAAATGAAATTTGGACTAATTTATAGGCGTAATAGCAATATCAAAGTAGAAAATGCATATTGAATTCACCTAAAATGTGGCTACTGATGATTTACGCTTGTATTTCGCCTCTGGGCCATCCCTTGACAATGTCCAGCAGTAATCATCCAACATGCTGGGACTCCACTTGCCCTGGTATCGCTTCTCCATCGTGGATATTTGTTGATGAAAGCGTTCCCCATGCTCATCACCAACATCGCCTAAGTTTGTAGGGAAGAAGTCGAGATGTGAGTCAAGAAAATGAATTTTCAACGACATGTTGCACCCACACGTCTTTGTAGGCCTTGAGAAGTTCTTCAACAAGTGACTCTTAATTTTCGGCCTTGAAGTTTCCGAGGAAATTTGTGTTCACTACTTTAAATGCTCTCCAAGCTGCTCCTTCAACTTCACTTAGTTTCATCAAACGCGCTGTCTTTCATGATTTCTCTAATTTGCGGGACCACAAATATCCCTTCTTTGATTTTGACCTCGCTGATCCTCGGAAATTTCTGTTTCAAGTAGAGACCCCCCCCCCCGCCATTTTGATCCATAGCCTTAACAAAATTTTCCATTAAACCAAGTTTAATATGTAGTGGTGGCAAATAACTTTTTTGGATTAAGAAAAGGTGAACTGGTGAGATTTTTATGCCCTGGAATCAACGCTTGTCGAAGTGGCCATTGTTTCTTTGAGTAATGGCTTTCCCGTGCTCTGCTGTCCCATTCACAGAGGAAACAACAGAATTTCGTATAACCCAGTTGTAAACCAAGAAGAAATGCAATCACTTTCAAGTCTCCACAGATATGCCAAGAGTATTTATCATATTGGATATGTTTCACAAGCAGGTGCATATTGTCGTATGATTCCTTCATATGTACGGCATGTGCGAATGGAACTGAAGGGTATTTATTTCCATTATGGAGTAATACAGTTTTTAAACTCAGCTTCGAGAATCAATAAATAGGCGCCATTCGTTTGGATCATGTTGGCCAAGGGTTTTCATGAGAGGGTAAAAAGTTTCTTTGATGCTTGCGGTAAAAAGATATCTTAGTGCCTTTTTCTTGAAGATTCCAACCTTTCAACCTGGAAGCCGAAAGTTCGGATTGATCTTTTGACAATTTCAGATCACAGACAAGCTCGCTCAGGTCTGCTTGAGATATTAAGTGAGGCTCTGTTGATGGACAAGATGGTTCAAACATTGAATCAACATCATCCGTCAGTAAACCATGTTGAGCTTCGTTATTCATTGTACATCAATTTCATTTTCATCATCTAAACTCCACATTTCCGGTGGCCTTGGTACTGGCAAATGTTTATTTTGTAAAAAAAGGCCTTATGGCTGATGGTAAATTTGGGTATTGTACCATATGTTTAGATTTCGCAGTAATGCCTAGTATATTTGTTAAGCAGAAATAACAATCCGTTAAATGGTCTTTCGGCTCTCTCCATATCATCGGAACAGCAAACGGCATTTGACGAGACCCATTTAGCCAGCCTGTCAGAAGTCTTAAACACGTACTACAGCATATATGAGGTGCCCACGTCTTGTTCTGATCCCCTACATTGCAACCAAAATAAAGTTCGTATGCTTTTTTGACGAGAGGAGTGAAATTTCGCCTTTGAAATTTAAGTGTTAACTCTCTGCACACATAACAGAAACAGTTTGGATGGTTGACACACTTGCGTGGCATTCTGTCATGAAACAATGCGAACGCACTGACACAAAAAGTGACTAAGGAAAATCACGAATAAAATGCACGATGTTCACTGAATGAAATCAAATGAGTAACTGACAAATGAAAGTCAACAGTGACGTGTAGCAACTTATAAGCAGAGGAAGAGGAAGGGGCAGACCCCGCCCCCTTCCTATTCTCACTCAAATCCTAAGTAATGTAAATTCGTGTGTCACTCTAAAACCGTGGGTGATGGAAAAATTCTGTTTTCATTTTCGTAATCAACGTAAAAAAATTACACATAGCTAAAGTAAAAATATCTCTGTGACAAAAACTTTGTTGACCACTGATATATAATTAGACCACGCTTCGTGCTCTCCTTGGTTCATTTTCGCCGTGCTCGCACCGAAAAGTCCCGAAGTAAGTCAAGTAAAACTAAACATATAAGAGAGATTTTAAAGTAAAACTTATATTAATCCTGAGGAAATGACCAAGTTCCCCTTCCTATACATTTTTGTTTATTTTTTTAATCAATCTTTTATTAGAATCTGAAAAAGATTAACTCTACAACCCATCTATACTACTGTAATGTGCAGTGTTTCAAAAAATGTATCTTTCCTATAAATTTGCGATTAATAGGTCCCTGTAGCTTGAACGATAGCAAGATTATGTAGTTAGCCGTCTATAGAGAACACTCGGATGCAAATAAACTTTGGTATATAACTTAGTTTCTAATGTATACTGTTCTTCAAAATTTTATGCAACCCAGTGAAGAGAGCTAAGGTCACATGACCTTCGCCGTTAGGAAGGAAGTTAAACAATCCAAACATTATGTATACGTGTATATGTGTGTGTGTACATGCGTGTTTATGTCTATTTCTCTATCGGACGATTTGTCTACCTGTCATCCTACCTACCTACCTTCGTTTTATTCAAAACAATGGCATTTATAGTGTCAGTGATGCTATTAACCGGTGACATTCTTTGTAAAAATATCGTCCGTTGACATTTTGCATTGTTAAATACTGTAAGTAAAGTATGAAGCTCGAAGTCGCCTATTGATTTTACCTTTACATCTTGCTATTGATCCCATTTGAAAATGCATCAAATTGATATTAACTATTATATATACAGGGTGGCCCAAATGTATGATAAACGAAAAATAATTTCATAATGCTGAGGGGTGAGGTAGCGGAACAGTGAGGAGCCCGATTAAAATCAGGTTAAGTAAGGTAGTAAGAGGATCAATGAAAAATATCTTTCATGAACCTAACTAGGCTGTGGCGTACAAAGTTTTGCGATGAAGCGCCATTATTATTATTTATTTATTTATTTATTTAATTTTTTTTGGTGTTTAATTGTTACCCAGCTGTCGATTAATAAAGGTGTATAAGTCGTTAGAATTTATTGTATGTGTTCAATATATTAAGCTAGGAATTAGTTTTGTGAATGAAAATTTAGTCTAGTCTCGTGTTGGGCTCATTTTCGCAAGTTTATTAATATAAGGTTTTTCAAAGAAACTGAAATGACGTCATTGTTCAGAGTGAGTTGACAAAGCGCGATTTAATCTTTTTATTATCAGTAGTACTTGTCTTTTCAAGTAAATAGTCTGTCTTTTTATTTACATAACTGTAAAACACAAGACGAGGAAAAACCGTAGTGAAATTAATATTATAGTGAAAGTAGTTTAATTGAGAATAGGGTCTGATAGGATTGACGTCTGCCTCAGATTGGTTTGCTGACCAGAGGCTCGTGTTATCGATCGTAAAACCCAGGTTACCGGCTCTGCTCAACAGGTGCTTCATTCGAAAATTTCTATAGTTTGGCAATAGTCGAGTATAAAGAGCAAGTAATAGTTTGGGGAACTTAGGGTAATTAAGTAATTCATTGTACCCTTTTGTTAGGTCCTCATTTTGAACACGTTAGAATCTGTTTATAACGAAGTTGGAATCTTCGTTTGGTTCCCCGTATTGACCTGACCTCCGAGCTTGCAGTTCGAGATCATAAATGTATTTTTACATTTCGTTACTTCAAATAGCTGAGCTCACATAATTGTAGGCTATTGAAGCACCTATATAATTTTTTGGAGCTATTGAAAAATAGGGACCCCAGCCTTCTTTAGTTAGCTTTATAAGGCTAACTAACGAAAATATCATGGCCTAACCTAACCAATCGTCAAGGGCGTACAGTTAACCTAACGATTGGTTAGGTTAGGTCGTGATATTTTCGTTAGTTAGCCTTATAAGCCTAACTAAAGAAGGCTGGGGTCCCTATTCTTCAATAGCTCCAATTTTTTTTGCATTGAAGAGTAATTATATAAATGTGTATATATACTGCAGTTTCTGACCGACTGATTTATGTATAAATTTGGTAATAAATTGGGGAATTTATGGCTAATATTAAGTTTCACGGAGACCAGTTTTTTGACAAAGTGAGAATTTGTTAGAAAGATCTTGATTACCTGAAAGGTGATGGCATATCTTGAGCTCTCTTTTACTGGTGGCAAATTTTCGTCTTTTTCGCCTAATGATGACAAAGATTTCGTCGGTTATACGCAATACGTCAGAGTAATACATTAAAACGGATGAACCAACCAACCAACAAACATTTTTTTCAGTTCTAACAGCAAGTTAGTCTTTCAACGCTCTCATAGATTTAAAGAAACTTTAAAAGATAACAACGAAGTGTTAACTTATTTATAGTTAACAAGATTGGTAAAATCTATCGTAAATTGTGGGAGATAAAATATAGTGTTATTTTGGATTCCACGTAAAGCTGTAGGTCCCCTCTGTCATCTGACCTTAGATGATGCGAAGGAGGCTAAACAACCCCATCAATCAACCAACATATCCTGAAGGGACGAAAGTTGATTTGCCGTCATTGTTCGAGCGCTCATGATGACGTCATCAACTTTGAGGTCAGTCAGGATCCTTGTAAAAAATTTCGACTTTCTCAAAAACTGGTCTCCATTTTTTGACAAAAATTTTCAATTTTCTCGTTCTTGGTTTGCCTTCTTTGCCAGGTTTACAGGCTAAGAATAAGAGTACAGGTAAAAAGGTTCACGAACAACAGGCGGCTCTGTCGTACTTTTCAGCACGGACTCATACCAGTGGCGTCCATTAAGTCATTAAATAACAGCTTCCATTACAGTAATGTGTTCAGTTACCCATTTTTTTGTCGGGGGGGGGGGAGCCACGTTTAGAGTTTATTATCTTTACTGTATTGCATTTTCCTTTACTTTCAATTATTTAATGATTTATATAATTTGGAATTAGAAGGAGTGAAAGAAAATTAAGTAAAACTGATGTTGATTTGTAAAGTGGTTCTTTGATCATTGGCAACCGAATTAGACATGTGATGTAAAACCTTATTATTATTTATTCATCACACAATTCTCGTTTTCTTCGCCACACACACACACACACACACACACACACACACACACACACACACACATATAATATAATATATATATATATATATATAAATCACCTGAAAATCCGTCACCCCAGCCTTTCTTAGTTAGCTTTATAAGGCTAATTAACGAAAATATCACGACCTAACCTACCTAATCGTTAGGTCAACTGTACGCCCTTGACGATTGGTTGGTTAGGTCGTGGTATTTTCGTTAGTTAGCCTTATAAAGCTAACAAAAAAAGGCCCGAGTGACGGATCTTCAGGTGATCCATATATATAATATATATATATATATATATATATATATATATATAATATATATATATATATATATATAGGGTGGCCCAAAAAATCTGTTGCCCCCGACGCATTCTAAACTTTTTTTTTTCGGGGTTACAGACTTTCGGGCTACCCTGTATATATATATATAATATATATATATATATATAATATATATATGTGTGTGTGTGTATGTGTGTGTGTGTGTGTTTTTGAAAACGTGAATAAATTATAGAAATTAGGAATTCGTATCTGATGCCGTTACAGTTTTTTTTATTCCCGTTGCTGTATCGCTTTTATTCCTGTTACATCTTATTTCCGGCGAAAACTTAAAACTGAAACTGAAAAAGGGAAGAGTTTACATTTTTATGTAAATTTTTTTCTTCTGTCTTTCTTCGCCTTGTGATTAAAATTCGATAAAGTGTCATCTTTTCTTCCTTTCTGAAATGAAAAGCTGCTTTTGTGCCTTTGTTCTTTAGATGGCAGAATTTAATTAGCTTTATTATATATATATATATATATATATATATATATAAATTTTTTCCCCCGTAACGTTTGGTTTTTTTAAAACAAATGTTCGGGATCAGCCTACGGTATGCACGTTCTTCAACATTTTCGACCTAAAGCATTCCTCTTCAATTGGAGGGTTTGATAAAGGAGAGAGTTGCTTTCAGAGATTTGGAAATTTATTGAGTTAGTTATTGATTGTTGTTAACTTGACTGTTTTGTAGATTTGGCAATTCTTTCGGTTGGGTATGAAATTGTTTTGTTCTCAAAATTCTCTCCATGTCCTGTCCGATGTTTTTTGCACTTTTTCATTGTTATGACAATTTTTTTTATGATTGATTCGTTTGACCTCCTTCGTAACATCTTCTAAGATCATAATATGACGGACCGGACCTACTACAGCTTTACGTGGGATCCGAACCAAGGGTCGCCACATTGTCTGAACGCTGCGGACGGTTTCCCATCCAACTACTATCCCACCCAATGTCGCTTAACTTCGCTGATCAACGGGAAGCGCTGTTACGACATTGGCAATGACGTAGCCCTTATTATAATTAGGAACGTATTATTTCGTACATAACTTACATTTTCGGGGATTTTAGACGCGTCCAACGATCTTCATCTTTTGTTTTCAATATTTTAGAAGGCAAAGGTTCATTGTAAAGCTTCAGTACCTACAGTCTTTTGTTGTTGTGGTGAGGACATCTAACCACTTCTTTACATCATCCTGGAGGGGGCCAACGTCCGTAGCTCAGTCGTAACACTGTTTTCCTAAAGCGAAGTGAGTACACTGAGGTCAGGTGTTCGAGCCCCGATGATGCTGGTAATGATGATACAAGAGTGAGGACTTGAGAACAGAGCAGTATTCCATTAGTGGTAGAACTTAACTCTTTCATACTGTAAGCATGATTTAATAATAATAATCAGTTAAGAGGGACAGAAACTGGCGCAGCGCTCAGGGAAACTAATGCGACCCATTGCGCTGTAACTCCCGTATGATTATTATTATTTCCACCATCACCGGGACTCGAATTCCCGACCTCAGTTTCTTATAGGGAAACGGTATTTGAGCATGATAGGCTCTCTTCCGCTTTGAAAAAATCTGCCATTACATGTCCATTACTCCTTTTTATATTGCAGGTTTTAATACTGAACGTTGCGCTCACTGACGCTTCACTTCGTATATAGCTACCGCAGTGTAGAAGATGAATTTATCGTCCAGAACATACGGGTGTCATACGAAAATACACGCAAAATTGTATATTACAGGGCTACATAGTAACCACGTCGCAAGCAACACCGCTTACCGTTAGATCATTGAGGTTAAGCGACGATGGATCTATTTAGTTGTTGGATGGGTAAATTCTTCTCCGCGTTCAAATGATGTAGCGACCCGTAGTTTGGATTCGACGTAAAGCAATAGGTCCCTCAGTCGCGTGACCTTTGCCGTTACAAAGGAAGATCAACAATCCCAAACATTTTTATTATTCTTTGTAACATTATTTAAATATTTTACTCCAAATTTAAATATGTTGAAATTATTCTTCACGAAAAGATCCATTAAAGGTTAATTAAATATTATTGCATCTATTTAATGCATAATAGTCACTATTTAATGCATAATAGTCACTATTTAATGCATAATAGTCACTATTTAATGCATAATAGTCTCTATTTAATGCATAATAGTCACTATTTAATGCATAATAGTTATTCTAAATTCCTAAAATGGGCCAAGATTTTAGGAAAGATGAATCGCCATGAATATTTAAAGGAGAATTCTTATTATCTTTAAATTTTAAAATGTAAATTTTCTAAGTAAGTTTTTTACACTATAATTCACTCCTAAATATGTCTTGTATAAAAATAAATGTCTTTAAAATAATAGTATTTGTTTCAGCGTGTCACTTTTATTTTTTATTTTAAAGTGTATAATTGCGATACATCAAAGGTTATTAGTGTGAGATCCGATAGATGAATTATTTATCTTTCTCCAACCACTCCTGTACAGGGTGATTCAAACTTACCTGGGAACGTGAGTCCAAATATAATTTGAATTAAGGTTCACTCGATCATTTTCAATCACCCTTCATTCACCGAATCATGGACAAAGATCGTTTCCCGCTTCACGCCACTTCCACACTCATTTTTTGCAGTTTGGAAACCAGAGTGCTCGAAGGGAGAATTGCTCTTTCAACCCAACCTAACCTAATCTTAAGCTAATCTGTTTGAGGATACAATGTGGGATTGTAAACCAATTGTGATGAAAAATCCTGAATAACCTTTTATCTAGCCAGATATTAAAAATATTGACATATATAAGGATACGCCTTCAAATGCGTAATGATTTACGCTTCAGTTTTTTTTGTTCTTTAGAATATAGCTTTTGTTTTACAACTAGGATCACACCCACACACAAAACAAACTCATGTTAAACAATAACCAATGCGCTTGGTTGAGTGGGTGATCATACGCCAGTACAGAACCGTTGATCTTTCGAATTCGTGATCTGATGCAACTTGGCAGTGGGCGGTTCTCGTCCGATATACAGTCTGAAGCCGTTTCTAATGCGATGAAGTCTTATGCAATTTTCCTAAATCAATAATATGCGTATGATCATGAAATCAGCGATTCTTTGGCGTGCAAACAAATGTATTTTTTGTTTCTAAGGCATGCGTGTTTGCCATTTATCATTACTTCTTTTTATTTTGAGACTTCATAGCCTCATTTTCAGAACAAATGTATGATGATATTCGAAAGCGTAAGAAATGTTATATAAAGTTTGGTTACAGGCGTATTAATCAAGTTGCATAGATTTTGAAATAACCACAAAAATGGGTTCATTCCTTATTTGATTCCGGCGCAGCATAAATCAAGGCCTAAATTTAAAAAAGAAACTGTATTGCAATTGCAATCATCAATTTAATTTATTTGGGCTACGTAGCGGCTATGTTACATCATCAATTGTTGTAAGATCAGCGACGTTAAGCGACACTGGGTTTGGGTATAAACGTATAACAGTATAGTGACCCGTGATTTGGATGCTACGTTAAACTGTAGGTCTCCTCTGTCATATAACTGACATATAAATGACGTCATAAAACTTACATATAATTGACGTCATAAAACTGACATATAATTGACGTCATAAAACTGACATATAATTGTCGTCATAAAACTGACATATAATTGTCGTCATGAAACTGACATATAATTGACGTCATGAAACTGACATATAATTGACGTCATGAAACTGACATATAATTGACGTCATGAAACTGACATATAATTGACGTCATGAAACTGACATATAATTGACGTCATGAAACTGACATATAATTGACGTCATGAAACTGACATATAATTGACGTCATGAAACTGACATATAATTGACGTCATGAAACTGACATATAATTGACGTCATGAAACTGACATATAATTGACGTCATGAAACTGACATATAATTGACGTCATGAAACTGACATATAATTGACGTCATGAAACTGACATATAATTGACGTCATGAAACTGACATATAATTGACGTCATGAAACTGACATATAATTGACGTCATGAAACTGACATATAACAAAACTGACATATAACTGACGTCATAAAACTGATATATAACTGACGTCATATAACTGACGGGGGGGGAAATGTAATTTTAATCCTCCTAATTTTTTTTAAACGTGTTTTAAATGTAGTTTGTGTGTTACAACCTACCTATTATAAATCTTCTATATAAGCGCTGATCTCTTTGTGATAATCTATATGATCCTCTTCAACGTGTCCAAATTTTAATATCCTTCGTATTAATTTCCATATTAAATATTTTTAATACTAAAATTAAGACTAGAAAATTCTCCGAAGATTGTTCATACGACATTCATTATCCGTTAATAGACAATTAAAAGAAAATTAGGATAATTTCTCTTTGATTTTGGAACAAGACCAGCTGATAATTTGTTTACCAGGAACCGACCAGAATGGACAGTCATTTTGCGGAAGAAGGAGGCTCGTTCTACAAACAAAATTATAATGACTTATATTTTAGCCGTATAATGATGTAATTGGTCTGAATTATTTGAGATTTTATATATATATATAATATATATATATATAAAATCTTGGTTATCTTGGGTTTGCTTCCCCCGAATTGTTCATCCTAACGAAGGTCAAGCTTGTCACTCCACCTTAGACCTACAGTTTAACGTGGAATCCGAACCACGCCCCACCAGCAGCCCAGCGTCTTAACAACTCGGCTACCCAGGGTACCCATTTATCTACTAACCAATTTCTTTGCGTGGAAGGATGAACAGCTAGGTTTTGCTGCGCGTCGCCTGCCGTCACCGGGGCTCGATCCCAGGCCGATGGATTCGTAGTTAGCGACGCTAACCACTACACCACCGAGGCGCATACTAATATAATATATATATATATATATATAAACAATAAATAAAAAAACAAAATAAAAAAATCTCGAATAATTCAGAACAATTACATCGTTATAAGGCTAAAATACAAGTCATTATAATTTTGTTTATAAAACGAGCCTCCTTCTGCGAAATGACTGACCATTCTGGTTGGTTTATTCGAACTATAGTGGATTTCATTTCCCAGAAGAGTTCCTTGTTCTATGCACGGTCTGTGTAACATAAAAGTTTCTCAGGGGACCATTCAGAGTTGTATCATATATATATATATATATATATATATATATATATATATATATATATATATGATGAATTTCAAAATTAAACACGTGAAATGAATGAATGATGTAAACCCACAACGGTTTACATCATATATATATATATATATAATATTTAGTAGAAATCCAATGACAAGGAGAAATGTAAATGCCATGAAAAGTCTTCTTTATTGCGCAACGTTTCGAGCAATACGCTCATCTTCAGGCTGTTTAATAACAATGTGAAATTAAAATCAATATTGAATGAAAAACAAACAGAAATTTCTATAACCTATTCGTAAAGACAAATTTTAAAAGACTGAGAAAAGAGGGTTAAGTTCTAAGTTATACAGATTTACATATCAAAATTAAGAAGTTATTTTTAAATACATGTAGTAAATGTGAAATTAATACACTGGAAAAATTACCAATAGTACACTGGAACAATGGAGCTATCTACCTTATACAGCAGTATCCGAGGCCGACTGCAGAGGAGACGGGAATGAAAGATGGCGAGGGAGATAGGGGAAGGAGGGATTATAAGGAATTGGGGAAGGAGGAGGGATCATAGCAGATTGAGAGGGACGGACGATGAGTCAACATTCAGACTAGGGGACAATGCTTTAATGAAAAGGGATTCTAAAATTCTTAGTGAGTTGGGACAAGTATTACAACCAAGAATTTTAAAATTGTCTAAAGTGACATCAATTTTGCATTTGATGCTATGTTCACGTATGCTGGAGGCTTCCTTAGTTTTTAAAATTTTACCTGTTCGGCCACTTATTCCCATATGCGAATAAAATCTAGCCCTGAGAGAGCGAACAGTGCTGCCGATGTAATTCCCAAGGAGACACCTAGGGCAGGTAAATAAATATACAACACCGCTACGCAACGAGTCAGGGGTTCGATCCTTCGCTGAGAAAAAGCTACCTAAAGACGTTTTATTAATAAATATGATGCGGAAATCAGTATGATAAAAAAATTTCCTTAACAATTTTGTAAATTTAAGCTTAAATTCCTTATTCAAGGGACCCATTTCAGGTACCAAGAAATATTTTATATCCTTCGGCACTGTAATACATGGAAGTTGAGGGCTATAAACATTATTTAAGAAGGATCTAATTAGTTTGTCTACATATTGAACAGGAAAACTATTATTTGTAAAGTATGATCTTAGATTATTAAATTCATCATTAAGTAAGGTAAAATTAGAGGTCAAATTATATCCTCTGAACAGGAGAGTTTTAATACAAGACATCTTATAGTTGAAATCAGTAAAACTAAAAAAATTCATGCCCAAACCAGTGAAAGTGGGTTTCCTATAAACTGATGTAGTAATAGAATCACCGTTTTTCGAAATTAAAAGATCTAAGAAGGGGAGGGAGCCATTTTGCTCAGTTTCCATTGTATACGTTATATTGGGGTGCATAACATTTCTCCTTGTCATTGGATTTCTACTAAATATTAAATTGAAGCTCTGTAGAAGCAACCCGCATAATTATATATATATATATATATATATGTTAACCCCTCCGTCTATGGCCCGGGTTGGTTCGAAGTCGACGGGGGTTCTAGTTAGGTGGCAGCAACGGATGTATTATTTGCAGTAGTTTTTCTTTTATATTACTCTCCGAGTTCTTCTATAGTAGCTCGGAGGACTCTGGTAGACTTACTAAAACTAAAAATTCTGAAGATTCCGGACTCTTCTTATAGCTTATCCGGAAAGTTTAATGACTAAGTTCTTCTGAAGAGAGCAAGGCTCGAAGGATAAGATAAAGACTATCTTTTACTGTAATTTACTGCTAAAATGTACATACAGGTAGTGCTCAGCTCTGAATTAGCTATTGAATTTACAGGGGTAGAGGTTCGACCTCTTTCGACCATGGCTCAGGCCGGAACCTAAAAATTTAGGAGGCAAGGTGCCTCTGCCCCCTCCTCGCCGCGAGGCTGCTAACAAGGGAGTGTTAATCGAAGTAATCGAAGTGAAGTCTAAGAAGAAGTGACATTATTTTACAATTACATGATTTATATATTATCTAAATATTGGGGGAATGCAGTTGAAGGTTAAGTTTCTCCCTTTTTAAACACATGATCAGATGAAAGATTCCAAATAAAAATATAAAAATAAAAATAAAAAGTAATTGTATTTTTCGCCGAGTCTACATTTCTGAAGGCGATATAATTTCGTAGTAGTACATAAGTACAATTTGAGTACATGACTGAGTACGTATTAATTTTGGTCCATTACAATTACGATTACAATTATGGATTACTTCACATTCGCTTATGATTGTCCATTACAGTTCTATTAAAGTACATTACAAGTTATATTAATTACAGTTTCATTAAAGTACATTACTACATTATATATTAAATTATGATCGTTTAATTAAAGTATTTTCATTAAAGTACATTACGTCGTTTACAATTCTTAGTGTTTTTATATTTATATATGGTTATAATATATGGTTATAATATATGGTTATAATATATGGTTATAATATATGGTTATAATTAGGGCGGTCAAAAGTCAATAAA
The DNA here is from genome assembly GCA_023014485.1 of Bathynomus jamesi. Lineage (NCBI taxonomy): Eukaryota > Metazoa > Arthropoda > Malacostraca > Isopoda > Cirolanidae > Bathynomus > Bathynomus jamesi. Next base: position 106,856 of record JAJOZX010006515.1, on the reverse strand, counting down.
GTCAAATTGTTTCCTATGGGGCACTTTTCGCTGAAACGACTGAAAATGCAATAAAAACACCTGTAGGGGGTATATTACCAAAGTTAATAGGTCAACCAAAAGTCAACTTTTACCTGTTAGGTCAAAAAATAGCAATGAGGTAAATAAAGTCAATTTTTTGGAATAAATAATTAAAATAACTAAAAATTGGCATCTTTTTGGTTAACTGGCAACTTCGCTTGCATGTGTCAAGGCTTCTACTCTTAAAAACAAAAGAAGGAAGCAATTGTTTGCTGAAATAGGAACTCCTCCAGAACCGATTGTAACACGTTGGGCAAGCTGGCTGAACGCTGCATTTTATTATGCAGACAATTTTCCAAATGTGAAGACAATTGTGGAAAATTTTGAAGATGAAGGAATCATTGTTAAGAAGGCTAAAGAGAGTGTTGCTAATGAAAAACTGCCAAAGCAACTAATGTCAATCAAAATGAATTATAGTTTGATTGCTAGCTTAGTGACTAGGATGGAAGCATCTGATTGCACCATTAGAGAGGCATATGAAACCATTTCTTCTATCAACCTTGGCGAAGATATGTGTTCAGTCAAACAATACATTGAAACAAGACTCAAGACAAATGGTATTTGTGAAATAATTAACCTCAGTAGACCTGAAATCTCACCAACAGTTTATGGTCAGCTTTTGCAATGTCAACCAACAACTGCCGCTGTAGAGAGATCTTTCTCCATACTTAATAAATTATTAAGTAAGGATCGCAATTTTTTGCCAGAAAATGTCGGCAAATACTTCATAATTTACCACAATCGGTCAACTGATGTAGAAGAGCAAGAATAAGTAATTAAAGTATAGTTTTTATTATTGAAAGTAAAGGCAACTTTATAAGTCAATTTTTTCAATTCGTAAGGTCAACTTTCTTAATTTTTTCGGTCAACTTTTGACTGCCCTAGTTATAATATATGGTTATAATATATGGTTATTATATATGGTTATTAGTACAAAACAAGTACATGGGACATGACACACATGATATAACATAACGCATGATAATGTTATAAATTTGAATCAGAGCGAAAGGAGATTTTTATCTTAGAAGCGTTCGCTTCTGCCGTAGTTAGCGGAATTTGATCACTTACCTCAGCATTTTCGAGTTCATTGCGGGAGGTGATATAATTAAAAATAAAAATAGAAAAAATAATACGAGAACGTATTTGTGCGTTTTCGAACGGACAGATACAAATGCATAAGGTTTTGCGTTTCATAGACTGACACGAGTAAAAATGAATATTTAATAAAATTGATATAGGATAATGGTCAAGATAAGATATGGACGTATAGATGAATATGGTTGAATAATAATATTTATACTACATAATACCACAACATTATTATTAAAGAATTTACCATATATTGAATACGGAAGATGTCCAGATACTAAGCACGTGATTCAGTGTACAAGGTATGGGAAACGTAAAGAGAATTAAGTTATTTTATGACGTCATAGTGTATGTGTCATTATTAGAAAAGATGAATTAGAGAAATACAGTAATGAATAAAGAAGTACAAATCGAAATTCTATCCAAAACTCGCTTAGGCGATTTTGGTTTCTCATGTAAAAATGAATATGGATTATTCATTGTTCATTTTTACACACACACACACACATATATATATATATATATATATATATATATATATATAACTGCAATGACCACGCAGTATATTAATGTATAGAAACGGCGTAAGTATAGAGGAATGTTCTGCACACGAGGAAGAGAAATAACGAACAAATGAAAAATGAGGTCCCCGCCCGGGAATCGAACCCAGGATCTTCCGATTGCCGGTCCGATATGCTAACCACTACACCACAGGGCACAATAGTCAGAAGTCGTAATTCTCCTAAATAGGGCAGAAACCAATGCCTTGAGAGGGCACCCTCGCAAATCGTGAATATGTACATTTAACTGCAATGACCACGCAGTATATTAATGTATAGAAACGACGTAAGTATAGAGGAATGTTCTGCACACGAGGAAGAGAAATAACGAACAAATGAAAAATGAGGTCCCCGCCCGGGAATCGAACCCAGGATCTTCCGATTGCCGGTCCGATATGCTAACCACTACACCACAGGGCACAATAGTCAGAAGTCGTAATTCTCCTACATAGGGCAGAAACCAATGCCTTGAGAGGGCACCCTCGCAAATCGTGAATATGTACATTTAACTGCAATGACCACGCAGTATATTAATGTATAGAAACGACGTAAGTATAGAGGAATGTTCTGCACACGAGGAAGAGAAATAACGAACAAATGAAAAATGAGGTCCCCGCCCGGGAATCGAACCCAGGATCTTCCGATTGCCGGTCCGATATGCTAACCACTACACCACAGGGCACAATAGTCAGAAGTCGTAATTCTCCTACATAGGGCAGAAACCAATGCCTTGAGAGGGCACCCTCGCAAATCGTGAATATGTACATTTAACTGCAATGACCACGCAGTATATTAATGTATAGAAACGACGTAAGTATAGAGGAATGTTCTGCACACGAGGACCGGCAATCGGAAGATCCTGGGTTCGATTCCCGGGCGGGGACCTCATTTTTCATTTGTTCGTTATTTCTCTTCCTCGTGTGCAGAACATTCCTCTATACTTACGTCGTTTCTATATATATATATATATATATATATATATATATATATATATATATATAAGGGATACCTCCAGCCATGAGCAAATGAGCTGGAACACCTTAAAATGTTTTAGAATGAGAGAAGTATTAAAAGAAATGACGTACAACATCATTGATGTATTTTGAGTACGGATAATGAACTAGGATTTTTTAAGTTTCTCTAATAAAGTCAAATGAAATTTGTATGATACTTCTAAGCAAATATGTGCCGTTGCTGTATTGAATTTCATACCATTTTGAAAAGAAATTTTCATACCTCTTACGTATCACTGTAATAATACATACTAATGAAAGTATTAGTTAAACATAGAGTTTTGTCCGTTGAATCATTTTCATTATTTAACCAGCTACCTCTTCACAAGTAAAATGGAAATTGGAGGACTATGTTGAAAGACCAGCCTTATTTTTAGATTTTTATTTATTTTTATTTGAAAAGAACATCATACGTGGTTGTTTGTTTACTCATTGTCACGCTAATGTGAAACCGTGAAAAATGAGAAACCTGTAAATATCAACAGGGTTTAGTAAAAATACATCAACTTAGTTTAGGCCTTTTCACATTAAACGTAACGCTCTTTATCATGCTCATTTTCTTCTAAGATATTGTATTAATCTCTTAAGATAGTGTAAAATTGTATTCTTACTTAATAGACGTTATTGGAACTAATTTACAAATACAGAAACTCGGGGTGAATGAAGACGAGGAAAAGTAAAATTAATTACAAAGATGAACTTTCATATATACTGTACATTGGTTCAGTAACTACCGTATCTATTTACAGTTTGAAATATTCATAAATGTTATAAAACAGCCACAAAATTGAACGACAGATGAGTGGGCAATTGTTTATAAGTAAGAAATTTGTTTATAAAATTCCTGAGTTTATATATCTATATATATTATACAGGAAGAAGGGACCCGGGTCGAATGCCCGCAAAAACGCCCCAGCATCTTCCTTCACCTCAACGCAGCCCACTGTCATGATGATGAAACTCGTCCACGAGCTGTCTTTCTGATCGGATCAGTCCAACAAGCGAGTTAACACCCACAAGTGGTTGCTTCGCTGTGCTTTTGAAGCTGCATTTTTAAGAGTTCCAAACAATTCTGCTGGTTTGACTGCAGGCGGGCCTTCTCTTTTCCTAACGCTGTACACTGGAAGCAATTTGTCAAATGATTGGATGGATCGCTTTTTGACTTTTAGCAACAACAGAGGTTGGCTGTGGCGGCACACACGATAACGACTTCGATTGGACAATGATTCTGTTGACTCGATGTGATGACACTCTTCTACTCAGCGATTTCTCTTGCCTGTCGATGTTGGTTGTCATTGTTGACTTTTTCAAATGTCTCTCAACTTTGCTTTCAGAAATATACAATCTGCATACTTCTTTTGTTAGATTGTCCAATATCAGGTACACGCGACGATTCTCAGCGAAGGAAATCCGAACCGAACTCGGTCTCTAATTTCCGCCGAAGATTTTTCGTGGTGGAGTCGCTGACCTCGCTTATGCCCGCAGAAGGCATTGAAAACACAGGATTGGATGTGATATCAACCAGTGGAATAATCCTCGGATTTGAAAATAAATTGTTCCGGATGTATTCGAAGAAGAATATGTGAAGTATGTGAAGACTTCTCACATACTCCATATTGAATGGCTTGTCACTTGATTCTGTTTGTGGTTGCTCCATTTTCTGTAATTTCGGTATGTGTGGTAGTGAGCCTCGGCTGCAACAATGTCTCGCGCAATCATGACCAATGCTCTATTGTCCTTACGAGCTGTTGCAACCTTCCCCACCGTTTCGTCTGCTCGAAGCTCAACACCTGGCTTAAGAGCCTCTCGAGTGCGTGTTTCCTTGAAATACTTGTTTACCCGCAGATAAAAAGATGCATTTCTTTTCGTACACTCTTCCTTGGTCAGATGAAGGTTCTTCTCTTGACGACCGTATGGACGCAGGGTCTGACACTTTTTTTATATAGGAAGGAAGGGGCAAGGGCGAGCGGCCCCAGAAACGCCCCCCCCAGTATATAAGAAGGAGAGAGCCAAAATCAAGGTCTCTGAGTCCCATTTATTTATTTATGATGCTATTTTATTTATTTTTTTTTAAATTTTGAAAAGATTCTGCAATGTGTAAAATGCATGTATGTGTAGTGAAGAATAGAAGAAGCGTGTGTTTGAGAGCATCCTAGACTGCTCAGTGGGTAGATGAGACAGAAAAAGACTAGCTAAAGAGGACAGTGACAGAAGAAACCGGAGTTCCAGCACTTCCTATCTTCTGCCTAACGTCCACACCGGAGTACTTCCCTGGTCGATTAGTGTCTACAATCTCCTCCTTATTTGCCGAAGAACTGCTGCACTGCTCTTGGAATGTAGCCAGTGAAATTTTGTGAGTAAAGTCTGATCTGCATGCCCTGTGATAGTATATCGGAACGTTCGGAAGTTCATTCAGCTGGCTTTCTTGGTCAAGTCGCGGAATGATCTCAAAATTTCGCACGGCCGCTGCATTGCATAGCGTCCGCCATGAATCATTGTTATTTCGTCTGCTCATCTCAGACAGGGTTGATTTCTTACTGCAAATGCTACACGTTCCTGTTCCTTGCTCCGACTTTCTCCTTTTCGCTTTTACGAGTATATCTGTCATTCTCGCAATCTGAAACAAGAAGAGGAAGAGAAAAATTACCATAACAGTATGCATAAATGGAATAAACAATGACCTATAACATTTTTCTAAATAAACGCGTGGAATACCCCAACACTCGTATAAATGTAGTAAAACACTAAATATAATAAATTAGCTGCATCATCAACACACATGGAAATGACAGACTCAACTTTACTCTTATAACTGCAAATTCTTGAAATTGATATGCACGTTCTTCAAGAGGTCAATTTATCAATTTATACCATCGCTTTACAAATATTTAAAACAAATAAATATTCAGAATAATAAATCTTTACTATTAATTAAATAAATAAATCTCTGAATAAATATATTTGTTTTGAATTGCACGAGTTATACTTGAAAATGGCAACCATTAAGCTTCGCCTGTGAAAATGTCCACCACTCATTTTCAGACACTTTACACATTGATGTAACTGAAAATCATAGTGAGAATTAGTCCCCCAATTTGATACTCAACTTTAAGAGTTTTAGGCTTGGCTCGTGGACTAACTTAGCTTTCCCTTTTTGTAATGGATTTTCAGTAACAATATGAAGCCAGTGCCCGAAGCACAATGGCTAACACCGTTCCCCTATGAGGGAAGTGAAGACATTAAGATCGGGTTTTCGATTCCCGATAATTCTGGTTAATAACAACCCAGGCGTAAGCGCAATGGGACGTATTAGTCTGGTCTGAGTTCTGTGACAGTTTCTGGCTCTCCTGACTGATTATATTATTGAAACACAATAAATAATTTTGACTTAAACGGAGTCTATATAAATATGATCTGATATGAAAACTGATGAACTAATTTTCATAATGACATCATCAGTTCAGGGTGATTTACATTTAACATCATGTACTAACAACACCCACCAAATTACACATCAAGTAGCTACAATACTGAAGAACAAGTTACACCATTCATTTCTTTTGAAACTGGCGAATCTGGTAACATATGCAGAATATTGTCAATGGTCATACATTAATGACCTTATTTTTGTAAGTAAAGATAATAGTGAACTTCTGAAGGAATTAATTGTTCCAAACTAGAGATCTTTACGAATGTATTCCAAAAATATAGGAAAGAATAGAAATATTTATAAACCTATACCTTCATTTATTTCTATACGATACCTATATCTATAACGGTGTGCCATCCCCATCCCTGATATATATATATATATATATATATATATATATATGTGTGTGTGTGTGTTTGAACCGTTGTCGATCCTTCTGCAGCATCCCGCCTGATTTGCGGGATTATATATATAAAAGTGAATAATGAATAATTCTTTCATTTTTGGCATATAAAGTTCAAACTCGCGTGACACATTAATTGTATATAAAACACAAGTTTTAGAGAAAAAAAATTTCTATTTTATTTTTGCTGAATAATTGATGAATTTATTTCTTTTTTAAGTCACTTAATCATTTTTTTAGATTTAGCTTAATCATGTAATCGTGTTAAATTCTGCAATATTCATTTTCTTTATACATTCTCTCTTAGTTGTAAAAGATGATGAAGTCATGTTTTGCTTACCACTTAATTTTAGATTTTAAGCATTTAATTTTGGCTCATATGCATGTTTAATTTTAATCCATAATGAAATGCATATTTCAGTTTCCATTTTTAGTTAACTCGGCAAATCATGATAGCATCAAATCTGTCAATATGCTGTTTAAAAAAAAAAATGACTTCATCTTCAAATATCTTATAATGTTATAGCCAAAAAACTTACTTTATCTTCAAATATTTTGCAAAAAAGTTCATCCTCTTGAGAATAAAAAGCAAAACGGGTCAACATTGAATTAATAATGACGTCACCAAAATTTGTGTATATAAACTTATATAATTTTTCAAATTGTTATTCTGATTATTCTGATTGTTCCGATTATTCTAATCTGATCTGGAGTCTGAGCATTACCTGTAACATTTTAGAAGCAGTAAACTACAGTAAGAGAATATCTTTGTGTTCTCCTTCGAACCCCGCTTTTTCCAGAGAACTTAATCTAAAAATAGAAAATAATAATTTTTCGACAAGAAGAATCGGGGAACCATTAGATAATTTATTAAGTTTCACAGACTCCTCCGATCCACTACAAGAAGAAATCGGAGAGTAGTGTAAGAGAAACTACTGCGATTCCCCTACACAGTACCGGCTACTCCAGAGTGACAAATCCGTTGCTGCCACCTAACCAGAACCCCCGTCAACCTCGAACCGCCCAAGGCCACAGACGGGTGGGTTAACATATATATATATATATAATATATATATATGATGTAAGCCCACAAGGAAAAGGAAAAATGATTCCAAGGCCTTTCGTGTATTCAGAAGTACACCTCGTCAGGGAATTCCCTGACGAGGTGTACTGAATACACGAAAGGCCTTTGAATATATATACACACACACACACAGTATATGCCCTATATGTTATAATGTTATAATGTTTCAGACCAACAAAGACCCTAAGATCCACTCATGGCTAGTCTACCTAACCGTGTTTGTAATTGTGTTGTGCGCTTTCCTTCGTGGTGGCGGAGGGGATCTACAATTTTACGTCGGTTCCGAACCACAAAAACCTTAATTTTACTACCTTAAACTATACCAAATCTAGCAACATATGCATCCAATCGATTTTCAAACATGTGTATGGACGTGCTACTAATTACTTCTTCCGGCAAACTATTCCACCTATTTACTATTCTATGCATAAAAAAGTTTTTTGCGACTGCCGTCTCAAACCTTTTACTTGTCAACTTACACCGTTATTTCTAGTTCTACTATACTGTGCTATTTCGAAAAAGGTATATCTATTTACGTTATCGAACCCATTCATAATTTTAAAAATCTGGATTAGATCACCCCTTAGCCTCCTAGTCTGGAGTGTAGTCAATTTTAACTCCTTAAGCCTATCCTCGCACGACTTTAACCTAAGTGACGGAATCATCTTAGTTGCTTGTTTTTGAACGCTTTCGATTTTGTCTATATCCTTGCGCATATGTGGATTCCAAAATTGAATCGCGTACTCCAAATGGGGTGTAACTAATGACTTATAAAGAGGAACAATAATATCGCGCGATTTGTACTCAAAATTCCTAGATATAAAACCTAGCACTTTCTTCGTTTTATTGACCGCTGCTGTACTTTGTTTCGCTACTTTTAAATCACCAGTGACTATAACTCCATAATGTTTTTCCTGATCTACACTTGCCAACTCCTTCCCTGACATACTATACGCAAAATTACCGTTACGCGAACCTATATGTAAAATTTTGCACTTATCAACGTTAAATCTCATTTGTTATGTGACCCACCAACCTACGATTTTATTTAGATCTTCCTGGATTTTGCCTCTATCTTCGTCATTAATCGCCCTACCACCCAACTTCGTGTCATCCGCAAACTTTGAAACTGTACTGACTAGGCCGACATCTAGATGGTTAATATATATAAGAAAAAGGAAGGGGCCTAATATAGAACCCTGAGGAACGCCGCTCGCTACATTAGCCCAAAACGACTCCGCTCCATCAACGACCACCCTCTGTTTCCTACCTCGCAACCCACCCTTCTATCCAATTTATCACTACACCCATGATTCCACAAGCCTTAGTTTTTTCAATGAGTCTTATGTGCATATGGTGTGAAATACTTTTTGAAAATCTAAATATACTACATCTACTGCCCGATGACTATCGTAAACTTCAATCACGCTTTGGAAAAATTCTAAAAGATTAGTTAAGCAAGATTTGTTTCGCCTAAATCCGTGCTGCGTATTTCTAATCAAGTTGTGCAATTCGAAGTGTTCGACTATTCGATCCCTAATTATCGATTCCAGTAGCTTACCTACAATAGACGTTAAACTGATTGGCCTATAGTTTCCCGCCGTACCTTTATCGCCTTTCTTAAAAATAGGTGTTATATTTGCTAACTTGAAGTTACCTGGTACGCACCCCTCAGAAATAGACACATTAAAAAACTTTGTTAGCGGCACAACAGTGCTTTCTTTTAATTCTTTTAGTTGTATGGGATATATGGAATCCGGCCCCGGTGATTTAAGCATTTTCATTTTACAAATATAGTGCATTACCTCCCTTTCACTCACCACAATATTATCTAAAGTATTGCCATTATCAAAAGGTATTATGTCTATGACCGTAGGGATATTCCTTACATCTTCCATTGTAAAAACTGACATAAAAAATTTGTTCAGCAAAGTAGCCATTTGTTTGTTTTCAGAAATTAGCTTACCGTCAGAATTTTTCAACGGTCCTCAGACACTCTTTACCAGGTTCCTATTATTAACGTATTGAAAAAATCGCTTGGGGTTTTCTTTACTATCACGAGCTATGAAAATTTCAATTCGCGCTTGAACTTTTTTATTACACTTTTCGCTTCACGCTTTAAAGATATATAGTTGTTTCGTAACCACAAATTGTCTTTATCGTACTTATGTAGCCTATAAGCCCTATCTCTACTCTTTATAATGTCCTCTACTCTAGAAGTAAACCACAAGGGCTTATTTACTTTCGCACTCTTAATCTTGTACGGTACACATTCCTCATTTATAGTGCTAAGCACCGTTTCAAACGACTCCCACATTATTTTTGCATTCGAGGTCCCCATTACGTTTTCCATTCGACGTGTGTCAATTCATTCGACGTGTGACAATTCATTTCTAAATTTACAAAAGTTTGCGCGCTGGAAGTCAGGAATTTTAGTCAAGTTAGTTGGTGTCGAGTGACTTACTGAGAGGACAAACTCTACCATATTGTGATTGCTATTGCTTAACGGTTCTATTATTTGAAGAGCATTGATAAGCTTATCATCCATAGTTATTACTAAATCTAAAATACTGTCTAACCTCGTAGGTTCCCCAATCTTTTGAATAAGAAAGCTATCCTCGAGAAAATTAACTAAACGATTACCTTCCGCGTCTCCCTGCATTGTATCGTAATTCACGTTAGCACAATTAAAGTCACCCATAATTAAGGCCTGCTCACTGCCTATTATTCTCTTTAGTTCATGATATAACGCTTCGTCCTCATCAGCTGTTTGATTAGGAGGCCTATATATAACGGCAACAAGAAGTTTGAACTCGCTCAATTTAAGTTCTGCTATAGTCGAATCTATCGGTTCTGGAATTCTGTGCTTTAATTCTATAGCATTCGCAATATTATCTTTGATATACAACATAACACCTCCTCCTCGCCTACCTATTCTGTTTTTAACAAAACGTCTATAACCTCTAATTTGATACTCCCCTACGAAATCACGTGTTTCATTGCTAAGCCACGATTCAGTTATCGCAATTAAATCAGTCTTTGCAAGCAATTAAAGAAAAACTCATTTATTTTGTTTCGTAGGCTACGAGCACTTACGATAGAACCTTCAAATTGTTTGCTGAAATCGCGTTACCTTCGCGCGCGCAAGGTAAATTCATATTTTTTGGCCTGTAATTTAAGGAAATTACGCCTGGACCGTTCAAGTAACGACAGCCTGAAAAGAAGAGACAGTATTATGAAACAGTCTTCCTAAACGCGCAGCTCCAACGTTATTAAGATGAAGTCCATTTCCGAGGAATACGTCCTCCTGCCGTAGAAACTGTTCCAAAAATTCGCAAAATGCACTCCTTTCTGTTGGCAGAGACTTCAAGTTATTGTTAATATAGGTTGCCTTGCTGTAGAACTCGTTACGTTGAATAATTAGAGGAAATATCCTGTTAAATCAATCTTATTAGGTTTTTCCTTTAGTCGCTCTAGTAAGTCCTGTATCGAGCCAGCAGCTCTTCCGATCTAGAATTTGAGACGTTATTAGCACCAACATGAATAACATACGTTGTGTCCTCAGAAGTTCTCTATAAAATGGTCAACACCAGGGTAGCAGTAATGGCGCCTACGACTTGGGTTTCTTCCAACGAATAACTCGAGCTGCCCTCGAACGATGGAATCACCAACGAGTCGTATTTTAGGTTCATCAACGTCTTCGAAACCTAAAACAGAAAACTTATTGTTTGTTAATAATGGTAGACATTAGACAAGTCTTGGGTTGTCTCAATGGGGCTCCATTACGCGCTTGAACGAAGGGTCTGGAACTAGGGGAAGAGATAGGGCTGTTAGAATTATTTATACCATTTGTAGAAATTGAGGCGGGAGAGGCCGCGAGTGAAGAATAACTCCTCTCAGAAGGCCCAAGGGATTCTAATTTCGCCGTCAGGAGCATCACCCTTTCTTTAAGCCTCACTCTGGCCTCCCTCTCGCGCTGTAGCTCGTTCTTCAGCAATTCCATGTTCGAGCACCACCTGCAAACCAACTAATCGTTACTATTAACTAAATTAAACGCGTAAGCAGCAAACTTCCCTTCGCACCGACTAGCGTTTGGAAATTAATTGTGAATTAATAATGGTAATCTAATAACGACGCAAGTCTCCTGGAATAAGTAAAGAGCAATTAATAAATAAAACTGAGGTTTGTCGCGTGCTTAGCTGCCACTTATATATATATTGAAAACTTTACATTTTATAAATTTTGGTAAAATTTTCAAGTAATATTCTCGGATTTTTTGGGGATAACTTAAATTCTTTTCATATTTTCGCTCACTTCCCCCAATTTTTATTACACAATTTTCTTTGAGGATATGATGTCATTCATTCTTTGTTTTATTTCATTTCTCTTTTTCAATTTGCTTTATTTTATTACAGGTCTTTTGGTATTTTCCGATTTTTCTTTGCAAAATTTTCACATTTTTTTAATATTTTTTTTATATTTATCAAACCAATTTAATATATATAATATATATATATATATATAATATATATATATATTATATATATATATGCAAATAACTGCAATGACCGCGCAGTATATAAATGAATAGAAACGACATAAGTATTAAGGAACGTTTCTGCACACGAGGAGGAGAGATAACGAAATAATGAAAAATGAGGCGAACCGCCTGGGAATCGAACCCAGGGTGCTCTCTGAGGGCATTGGTTTCTGCCCTATTTGGGAGAATTTCGATTTGTGATTGAGTGAGGTCCGTAGCATAATGGTAGAGCGTCCGACCGGCAATTGGAAGGCCCTGGGTTCGATTCCCAGGCGGTTCGCCTCATTTTTCATTATTTCGTTATATCTCCTCCTCGTGTGCAGAAACGTTCCTTAATACTTATGTCGTTTCTATTCATTTATATACTGCGCGGTCATTGCAGTTATTTGCGCATATTCACGATTTGCGAGGGTGCTCTCTGAGGGCATTGGTTTCTGCCTATTTGGGAGAATTTCGATTTGTGATTGAGTGAGGTCCGTAGCATAATGGTAGAGCGTCCGACCGGCAATTGGAAGGCCCTGGGTTCGATTCCCAGGCGGTTCGCCTCATTTTCATTATTTCGTTATCTCTCTCCTCGTGTGCAGAAACGTTCCTTAATACTTATGTCGTTTCTATTCATATATATATATATATATCGCATATTACGCTGAAAATATATTCCGCTTATTTATTATATAAAACATATAAATGAAAACATATACTGAGATTATATTTTGCATAATGGTGATTTTTGGTGAAATAAGAATGAACGCTGTGTGTGTGTGTGTGGTGTGTGTGTGTGTGTGTGTGTGTGAATTTAACAGGCAGTTGGATTTGAGACGTAATTATTTATACAAAATATACCAAATAAAAGATATGCAAACGTTTCTCTTACGCGTTAAAATTAAATTGTCATTATTATTAAGTGTATGAAGAGGTCATTCCAGTACATTTTAGGGCGCTGATTCTTTTCGTACCATTAGAACACGGATATTAGCTAAATAAGGTTTGAAACATATCGAACAAGAATGTAACGATGTGTATTTAAACGCAGCAACTACCTCAATACCTCACTAGAATTAAAGGGACAAGCTTTTCGTAAGTAAATGCTACCTCTTGTACACTTCTAAAATATATCTGACACTTCGTATTTATAACGTGGCTTGTAACATTCCAGGTTGGCATAGTTTACGAGTATTTAACATGTGTTGTACGAGCGTCAGTATGTACGCACAAAACCCTCAAGATGCACGAAATGATACGCCTTAATAATGTTTCTGATTAGATTCTATTTGTATGTAGTGCCGGTGGTTTCCTTCTGTAACATCCAACAGTAGTCTCCCATCATGTTGGGATTCCACTGATTTTAGTAGCAGCGTTCTATTTCCGCAATTTCATGATGAAATCTTTCTTCGTGTTCGTCACTTACTGCACCCATATTCTCTGGGAAGAAGCCGACATGGGAGTGCAGGAAATGTATTTTCAGAGAAATATGGCACCCCATTTGTTTGTAGTTTACTAACAATCTGGCTATTAATAACATAGACGGATCCAGAGGGGAGACAGGAGTTTTAATTGAAGCAACGGAGCTTAATTGGAGACCCCATACATCCTGGTTAAACAAAATTAGGTAAAACGCTTGAGTGCTTATGTCCACGTTGCTTCAATTAAGCCCCTGCACCCCCTCCTCTGGATCCGCTATGAATAAGAGTCTGTAGTTTGTCTCTTTTTGTTACCTAGAAAGCATGACACATCCTTGAAAGACCTCCACGTAGCTAGAGCATTCACTTCCAAATGTTCCTCAAATGTCTCATCGCTCATCACTCGGCATATTTGGGGACCTACAAAAATTCCCTCTTCAGTTTTGCATCATTCATTTTGGGAAATTTAGTCTTCAGATACTGGAAAGCAGGGCCATCTTTGCTGTGTTCATTAAACCAAGCTTTGTTGATGTAGTGGTCAGTTCTTGCACGACTATTCCATAGTCACAAAAAACAGCATCATGTTCACGATAAGGTACTGGTTTTATAGCTGATTCTATATCAGGATACGTAATGTCTTTCCTACTTTTGTCGATGAAACCAGTCGCATTCGTGAGACAGAAGTAAAAGTCAGTTATATGGTCTTTGGGCTCCCTCCAAATCATAAAGACAGCAAAGGCCAGAGGTTTACGCTTCCTATTCAACCACTGTCAGAGATTTGCACCATATATAGTACAGCATACATGTGAGGCCTATTCTATATCTTAATCACCCACTCTGCAACTAAAGTACAGATGATGTCCTTTCTTTATCATGACGGTAATGTTCCGTTGCTGGGATTTCGTAGTGAAATGTAACGAAAGCTGTCTGCTTTATTCTTGTATGTACGCGGCAATATTTCCTGAAACAGAAATGTTACATATTAGTGAAAACACAGTTAATATGTTTCATTTATATTATATATGCTATAATTACTAGTATACATAGTATAGTGCATAGTATACAGTATGTTAGTGCGCAGCATAGTTTAGTATAGTATAGTGAACACAGCACGGTACACTGCATACATTTACACAAAAATGTATAAATGTGCACATATCTATAAAACTATACGTGACAGGAAAAAATCTGAAGTTACCATAGAACTCAGCGTATGCGAATTGTTAAAAGAAATCTATTCAATCCAAAAGGGAGGAAAAAAGGTTTAAATTTGTTGACCAGTTTTGTCTGAAAAAAATATCATAGTCCTTAATAACAACAATATCGAAAATTGTATCCGAAATGAGACTATAAAAAGAATTGGTCGAAGTTTGTGCATTTTATAATATATAATTTAATTTACTTCATTATGACTAATTCATCGTCAACATTTCTCTAGAGTGACATTTATAAATGAAAAATACACGAGTTTTGTTAATGAATAGACTCGTACGAGTATACTTGTATTGCATCATCTTTTTTCTCAAATTCTACTGTTTTGACATGCAACATTAAATAATTTTCTTTTGCTATGTTATAAATCTATTATAGCTTGATCTTTTACGTAAACTTTGCCGTTTTTCGTATCTTAACAGCGGTAGTAAACGGAAATAAAATAAAATAAATAATAAATACAAATTAACTTTAGGTTTCTGAAGAATCGTTACCACGCTTTTGGTTTTGTTAAGTTTGGTTTCTTATACTGAAAATTATGATAAGAGATATGATATGATCAGTGGTCTTCCTTAAAGAATATTTGTTTAACTTTTATCTAAATAGTTGAGATTAATACATGCACTAATTTGTATAGAGAATGTTCAGTTCTGGAAGGAGGTAAGTCAGGGTTGAGGAAGAAAAGTCACTATATAGCTTACGAATTATTGTTTTATTTATCAAAACAAACTTTATCAAACGAAATTGTGTATTGTTTTGTGTGTGTTCAAGGGAGATTTCTGGAAAAAAGCATTTTGAAAATATGAAATAAAGCGGAAACATTGTATAATGTTATTTCGTGAACTGTTGACAGTTTTAGGTTTTTCGATTTTTTCTCAGTAACAGTACCATTGGTTAACAAAGTCAGGATACACTGCCCCCTTTAGGTACAGTAGATATTCTGACTTTGTTAACCAATGACGCATTGCAGGTTACCGTTTCTGACGTAACACCAAAAATCTCTCACATTTTTTCATATTTAAAACAAATATTAAACAATTTTATATACATATATATATATATGATGAATAAAACCACCTCCGTTTATTGCATATATATATATATATATATATATATATATATATATATATATATATATATATGTGTGGTGTGTGTGTAGATATGTATATATATATATATATATATATTTGTGTATATGTTTTTTTTTTTTTTTTTCTGTAACCTATATATAGGCCGTAACCTTTTATGTACTTCAGTGTTCCTGAGGATGTCATTAGACGAAAGCGCTTGAGCACCTTTTTGTGTTCCTTTCCTTCGTGGTTTTATTCATCATAAATATTTTTCACGTGTTTACTTTCGTGAAATAATTTTCATATATATATATATATATATATATATATATATATATATATAGAGTGATAAGTAAAACGTGTTGTGTAAGTTCATTGTATAAATTGACGCTTTGCATTAGTTACTTGGTCCCATGCGATCACTAATGTAGATTGGTGGTGGGAGGCAACACGAAGTAAAGATGAATTCATAAAGGAAAAGCTTTTGGTGGCTAAAAATAAATAAAAAAAAAAAAAAACATTCCTATCGATTTCCTAACAAAATATTTGCACTATATTCAGAGGCAAATAATCGTTATGCCCTAATAAATATTATTGAAAGATTGTGTTTGGAATGAGGTATAGCTAGCGTAAATCTTCGTAAAAAGCTAACTGTGCATTTATATCTGGTAGATCAATTTAACTGAATAAAGAGTATAATAAGATTAAGGACATTCATTTACTTAATAAATATTTCAGAAATTACCTTCCGAAGAATGATTATGCGGATAATTTTTAAAGTTACTGTTGCAAAATGTTATTGATTTTAAATTTATGAAATTCAAAGGGTGTAATTCTGTCACTGTCATTCTCATTTGACAGAGTGACAAACAGAAGTGAGCAATACGTGAGTAACAATCTCGAAGGCACTTTTCTCAAACAATTTATTCCTATTTAATGCCTTTATCATTTTCATCCACGGCTTTCCGATTTGGGCCTAGCCTAACCGGTTAGGCTAATGTTATGTTAGGTTATGTTTGGGTTAAGAAAGATTAGCCACTTTCATTTCCAGTCTTTATCACGAATACGAATGGGCGTGACATTTTATGTCGAATGTGGATACCTCACTTTGTGTATTTTCACTTGCTGACTGGGAATAGCAATGGAAATGATATTGAACGGAAGTAATCGTTCGAAATAGTTTACTTTGTAAGCCGACCGAAGGTCGAAGAGACCTTTGTTAGCCTTTCCGTTGTCATCGTTCTAAAATTTTTTCCTGTTGAACTGTATTAAATATGTCATCTTCCAATATAGGTTTTGCATTTTCGGTAATATTATGCAGTACGTACACAATTTCTGTGCATGCTATTTTAAAACATAAAGATTACTAATTTTTCTCTCAATTTAAGCTTTTATTTCAGCTCAGAGTTTGCGAGTTTTTAGTGTTGTGGTCGTCAAGAGTGAATAGTAAATGAGTTGTAAAACATACTCAAGAGTCCATTTACCATTCTCCATGGGATGGGCACAATGCTTGAATTCGGGACCGAAAAAGCACAAATCATTTATGCGCACAATGATACAAAGGGATCACCACCGGGAATAAGGTACCACTCCAAACCCTAAGGATCCACTGTTACCATTAATAACGATGTTGGGGTATACCTCCAGTGGTACATATCTCACAAACCGTTTCCATTCTTCTGCATCTCGTTGACTTTTGTGCCACACATATATCAACTTCATGTCTATTAATACGTTTATTAATTACATTCTTCCATCTACACCATCTACACCATCTACACCTACACACTCAGTTATGTATCCTTCCCAAGTTTTTCATTATTCATTCTCTCCACGTGACCATACTAACGTAGCACATATCTCTCCGTTCTCATCTCCAATGACTGCTTCTTCTACACCTTTTTATAACATCCTCAATTCTCATACGGTTAATCCATTTTACACCAATCATGCTTCTTAAATTATTCGTCTAAACTGCTTTCACTTTTATACCAATACTTTTACACCAATACTCCTTCATGTAAACTTCTTGCTGCCATCTACATTCCGGCACTTCCCTCCTACTAAGGCTTTTATCTCGCCCAGAACTTGTTTGCCCTACCTCACTTTAATTTCCACCAGCGTGCCAAATTTCCGCTGGCCCGTTGGCCCTAGGCCAGTTGTTTTCACATCGGATCAGTAATTTTCATAAGACAGCTGGTCCGAGTGGCCAGCGATGTTTTAACCCTGCTGCTATGCTGGCAAGCCTAGTACAAGCCACAGATAAGCACAATAAGCACAATACATGTGAAACATTATTTATTTATTTATTCATAAGCTCAACAATATATAATGTAGCCTTTATGTAATCTAATTAAATTGGCGCATAGCAGACGAATCTCTTACCAATACCACAATGATATAAACGTGATTTACTATACTCTACGTAACTTGTGTAATGATTGGCTCCAGGCCGATTAACCTCGCGTATCCAGCCAATGGCCATGTTGCTTGCATTTATTGCACAAGAATTCGATAAAATTTGATGCCGGTAGTAGACTCGATCATGGTATAATAACGTTATTATATTATGGACTCGATACTACTGAATGAATTTCTCAAATGAATGATGTCTTGTATAAGCTTGAAAAATAGTTTTTACACCGTATATAAAAATTGGGAAATTTATTGCCCCCATAACATTCATTTTTTTGCATTTACATTGTGAGCAGAGCGGGCCAGTAGTTTTCTTTACGGGCCAGTAGATTTTCAAGCTCACTGGTTCTGTGGGCCATCAGAAAATTTTGGTGAGTTTCACACGCTGTCTTCCACTGTGCTTTACCTTTTTGGTCAGTAAAACACTCAGAATATTAAGTTCATTTACTTCAAAATTCTTTCCATTCAGAACAATAGTGCATTCTGACTCTTTCTCTTTCAACAAGAAGAAGTTTACTTTTATTTGCATCCGCTCTCAATAACCTCCTTTCACAAATGTTAACAAAATTTGTCACTGTTTTCCATAATTCATTATCTGATTCCGCTAGAAGTACCACATCATCAGCATGCATGAATTGCAACAACTACCACTTATTCTCTTCCAAATTAAGATTTACTCACCTCCCTAGCATTTTTGCTTTTATTTCACGCATTACCCCATCCATATAGGCATTTGACAACCATAATGACATTATACAGCCCTGAACCAGTTACTGAACTCGCGCTTAACTCTTGCAGCACCACCTCATAAAAACTTCACTGTGTTTAACAAGTTTCCACTGGTAACATACACTGCGTTCGCACTTATTAAGCACATTACATTTTCTCCAATGTTTTCAAACATTTTTCCTCGATTTCAATGAAATTTGTAGCAAATAATCACTATAAATAGCAGCATTGATGGTATTCATTTCGATAAAATATTTTGATAATTAAAATAATTATCTCATTTTATTGAAAAATATGTAAAATATTGTGTTCCGACTTATTAAGCAAGTATTCTATTTACGGATCTAAATGGTGAAAATGGGTAAGAAGAAGGATTTAACTAACTGAGAAAAGAAAAATAGTCAAGTTACTCGCTGAAAATATAAAATCTATTGAAATTGCGAAGCAGTTTGGCAGAGCTTATCGAACTGTAAACAAGTTTGTAGCGGAGGGTACCAAACTGAGGCAGAAGTGATAAAGGAGCTATAAGAAAAGTGACCGGCAGATATCTGTAATCAAGCGCAAATTGCAAAACATCCATTGTCCTCAAGTAAAGAGGTTTTTGAGCAGGCTGGTATACATAATGTACCAAGAACATCTCGGTGTGGAATCCTCCAAACAATTGGCAAGACGTGTAAACCTACGATTCAGTCACCATTAACACCCAGGTACAAGAAGCAGCGTGTTGAATGGGCGCATCAGTACGTGAAAACAGATTTTAATACTGTATTGTTCACCGATGAATGAAGAGCAACCCTTGAGGGATCTGATGGTTGGTCAAGAAGATGGATTGCTAACGATCAATCTCTACCATGGAATGAGGTTTTCTTTTAGAACGTTTGTGTAAGACTGGGCATTCATTTTTACACCATCAGGCACTCTGTATGGGACAGCTACTTCATTGCCTATCAATCCTGACCAAAACATGACACTACCTCCACCTTGTTGGCGTCTTAATCTCGATGGCAGAAATTGGCTCTCAGCAATCCATCTTCTTGACCAAACATCAAGTCCCTCAAGGGCTGCTTTTCATTCATCGGTGAACAATACAGTATTAAAATCTGTTTTCACGTACTGACGCGCCCATTCAACACGCTGCTTCTTGTACCTGGGTGTTAATGGTGACTGAATCGTAGGTTTACACGTCTTGCCAATTGTTTGGAGGATTCCACATAGAGATGTTCTTGGTACATTATGTATGCCAGCCTGCTCAAAAACCTCTTTAATTGAGGACAATGGATGCTTTGCAATTTGCGCTTGATTACAGATATCTGCCGCCTTGTCACTTTTCTTATAGCTCCTTTATCACTTCGCTGCCTCAGTTTGGTACCCTCTGCTACAAACTTGTTTATAGTTCGATAAGCTCTGCCAAACTGCTTCGCAATTTCAATAGATTTTATATTTTCAGCGAGTAACTTGACTATTTTTCTTTTCTCAGTTAATGTTAAATCCTTCTTCTTACCATTTTCACCATTTAGATCCGTAAATAATACTTGGTTAATAAGTCGGAACACAATATTTTACATATTTTTCAATAAAATGAGATAATTATTTAATTATCAAAATAGTTTATCGAAATGAATACCATCAATGCTGCTATATATAGTGATTATTTGCTACAAATTTCATTGAAATCGGGGAAAAACCTTTGAAAACATTGGAGAAAATGTAATCTGCTTAATAAGTGCGAACGCAGTGTACATTCTAAGCACTTGCCACAAGGCATATATGTTCACTTTATCATACGCTTTCTCCAAATCCATGAATGTCATAAACACCTTTCTTCTTCTTCTTGTCACTTAGTTTCTTAATCAGCTGCCTCACTGAGGACACTTTACTTACACATTCTCAGGGTGACAGGACAATTGCGTCCTGGTCAAGTGCGTCCCAGACATGTGCGTCCCGGTCATTGGCGTCCCTGGACAATTGCGTCCGGTTTTATTTCGTCCCGGACAATTGCGTCCCGGACAATTGCGCACTTCCCCAACTACTATATGAAGTTTATTTATTAGAGAAGTGAATAGAAAGTTCATTGTGACTTCACCTACGCAATTGTCCAGGGACGCCAATGACGAGGGACGAGTATGTTTGTTATTGTAATTTTGTATGGGATATAATGCCCGGTTAGATTAATTGAATGCCCAGTTAGGTCAACTGTATGCCCTTGACGATTGGTTAGGTTAAGTTGATATTTTCGTTAAAACTAACGAAACTAACTTTATCTTAAGTGGACGTAACCCATAAAATTTGACAATGATTTTGCTGATGATGGATAAAGTTTTAGAGAACAGTTTCGAACAGAACTTATGAACATATAACAAGTTTAATAGGTTAAAATTAAAAGTATATTTGAAATTCCGACACTAACTTTCTATTCACTTCTCTAATAAATAAACTTCATATAGTAGTTGGAGAAGTGCGCAATTGTCCGGGACGCAATTGTCCAGGGACGCCACTGACCGGGACGCATTTGTCCGGGACGCACTTGACCAATACGCAATTGCCCTAGTACCATTCTCAGCCTTCCTGAAGCCGACTTTTATTCTCCATCCAAAATATCTGTAATCTTTTTTATCCTCTCTATCAACACTCTTCGACACACATTTCCGGCTATACTTAAAAGATTTATACGCCCATAATTTTACATTCGCGTCTTTCGCCTTTATATTTATACTGTAGTAAAATTACAACCAATTTTTTGTCCACTCCCCTGGAACGCACCGACTTCCTCACGCGTTCTGACATATCTTTCACAGCCATCCACGATTCTATTTCCACATTCAATCATTTAGCTACATATTCCATCAATTCCTGCCGACTTTCCTTTCTTCAACTTGCATACTTCTCTTTCGTAGTCTTCTAATTTGATGTCTCCCGCTCTTTGGTATACACTTCTACCATGAAAACCAACTGCATTCTTTTTGCTTTATGTTCATCTAGCTCACCTACCAGCTCACTAAAATACTCTTTAAATCTTTCATGTATTCACTCATTCTGCATTAAGATATTGCTATTCTTATCATTCATTCATTCATATTAATAGCCATTCCACCAGACTTTGCTCTTTCTCACTTCTTTCCAAAATAACCTTCTATTCTCCATACTACTTTATCGTTCATTTAGCATTCTTCTTGCATCTCCTTACATCTTTCGTCACTGCCAGGCTGTCCCAATAACATTGTTTCCCAAACCTCCTTTTTTTTTAGTGCATTCTTCACCGCATTGTTCCATCATGGAGTCACCTTTCTTTTCTGTCCATTTTGTATTTTTACACTTAGTGAAAGTATTATAATGTCAGATCATTGAACTTTTTGTAGTTGTGTGTGAGAGAGAGAGAGATTGATTGATTGATTGATTGATTGATTGATTGATTGATTGATTTTTGTCTACAATTAGAAATGACACTTCTTGGGTAGTGTGTATGGTGACAGAAGGATAAGCTAAAGTCTTCAAGTTTCAAGAAAAAAAAATGCTAAAAAAGCGCATTCAGGGTGCAAATTAGCAGCAGATATAATTACACTAAATGTTTTTATAAACAAGCTTGTGCGCTTCGCACAGGCCGCCTTCGGCTAAGCGACAAAAGTTTAAAAAAACGCCATTATCCCCACCCGTCTCCCCCACTGCCCCCTCCCCCACTACCTCCACCCCCTCTTCCCCCATTACCCCCACCCCCCAGAGGGGAAGGGGCTGGCACCTTGCAACAATTGATCAACGTTGCATTTGCATATGCACTCGAACATTTTGCGGTCATACTACTTTAGTAACTAAATAGTGTGACACATATACTATCACTGATATCGGTTTCACCTGAAATGTATCCTTTTATAGCCGGACGATGTGCAACTTTATTTTATTTTTATTTTTTTTTTTTCACTTTTTCATGTATTTTTTTATTGGTTGAAGATAGTGCATGGAAATCTTTCCTAGGTGATATCTAAGGTTACAGAACAACAACCATATAGGACATTAAGGATAGGTTTTGCCTAGCAATCAGATGTTGCTTCACCGATAGAAAATTTTTTTCAAGAGTTGAAAACATCCTTCAAATCCAGACAAATAAACTTTATTTTTAATTATATGAAATTGCATTTATGTAGAATATATTTTTCTTGTTAAAAGAATTTCTTTCAAATTCTCTTGTTAAAAAAGTTTCATTGTCTGGATTTTGAGTTATTTTTTTAGACTTTAACTATTTTCCTACCAGTGTAGTAACATTTTTGAGAAATGAGTAACCTTTAGTTCATGCAGAAATGAAATCCGAGATACTTGTACACTGTACAGTACTTATATTAATAATTTAAGATTCATTGCAAGCTACCTGATCATATTTTTTTTTTAAAAAAAAGCTCTTAGCAACGGCTGGTTGCTAAGCAAGTTAGTTATTATTGGTTTGACGCTTCTAAATAAGTAATTGCTCTCTAAATCGTTTAAGATAAGCTCCAAAACTGTTTGTCGCTGTGAAAGAAATATAGAAGAGGTAGTTAAACAAGGCACATCTCTGGTACCCAGTCTGTGCTCAGTGGACACAGATAAAGTAAATAATAAATATATAAGGATAAGGGAAATAGAAATTCAATCATGTATATTTATGGATGATATAATGCAGGCATCAAGTAACTTAGGAGTAATAGAAAAAACAATTAATAATTGTAGATCAATGAAAATACTAAAAAAATTTACATTTAATAATAAAAAAGAGAAATCAGGAGTAATGACAATAAATATGATGAGAAGAAAAGTACCTGAAATGAGAACAATTAACAGAGAGAAAATGGGAGGTATAGAACAAGTGCGAGAATACAAGTATTTGGGACAATAGTTCAATAGCAGAGGTGATCACCAAACACATATAGAAAAGAAGAGTAAGATAAATTTCATGACAGCAGATCTAGAGAGAGATGGAGATCCAGCTACAGTGGGCCATTGGTCAATGAAGGTGAAAATAAAATTGTATGAAACCATAATAGTACCTACAATATTTTATGGAATGGAAACATGGACGAGAACAAGGACAAAGGATATTGAAGAAGTGGAACAAATGCAGGGAAGAATTCTAAGGGAAACAACAGGAATGAAATGTAGTACCCCATATTGGGGATTATTAATTGAATTAGACGTGTGACCAGTCAAAGAAAAAATTGGATGCAAGATAATAATGTTAATGAACAATATATTAAACTCAAATGAGGATAAATTAATTAAAATGATAACCGAAGATCAGTTGAAAAATCCATACCCAGGATGTTGGGCAGAGGAAGTGGCAGAAATGTGTGAATTATATAAAGTAACATTGGAGGACTTGAAAATGATGAAAAAAAGTGAATTAACGAAAAGTGTACGACAAAAATTTAATGAATATTTACAGGAAGAACAAATAAAGAGCAAGGTTATTATTGAATGTTTCACCAACAGTGACCTTGAAGGCCAATAATTACCAAGTTTAGTACGTATATATTATCATGGGGGGTTCTGGAGAGGCGAAGCCCCCCAGGTTAGCACATGTAATCTGAGAACACACGGGTTAGGTTAGGTTAGGTGAGGTGTGCACGACGCTTGAACTCGAGAATGAAAACAATCTAATTGATTACACACACAGATACAAAGGAACAAACCCCAGAAAAAAAAAGGTATTACCCCAACTCAGGGATCCATTGTTATCTTTAATGACAAAGTATACCCCGAATGTCAGGTTCACATGAAATCAATGTCTCCATTTAAACACCTCACCACAAACCGCTTCTTTCCTCTTTGTTTCTTGTTAATTTTTGCGCTCCTTTATATTACTTGTTAATACGTTTATTAATTATATCCTTCTATCTTTTCTTCCGTCTTTCTCTGCTTCTCGCACGAATGCAGTCATCATTAACCCTTTCTGAACGACTCGCGACACGTGATTTTCTTTCATAATGACATCATCAACTCCCAGTCCATTCTTCGAATATCAAACAAGAACCAAAACATAGGAAAACTTTAATGTTTCATAACTTTGTTTCGGTTCATTTGCGCAAGATATGAAGGTCATATTTGAACAGAACACACCAAAATACATTAGAAAAATGTATTTTGGATAAAATATATTAGAAAAATGTATTTTGGATAAAATACATTAGAAAAATGTATTTTGGATATTAATTTCAGTGTTGGTGAAACATTCAATAATTACCAAGAGGAAAACTAAAATGAAAAAACTAAGATTCATTGATGAATTTAAAAGAAAATCATATATTGAAAATATGAAAGAAAAGGATATGAAGATTATAATGGAAATCCGATTAAATATGGTAGAGGCGAAAGAAAACTATAAAGGAAAATATAAGGACATGAAGTGTGAAGTATGCAGGAGAGAGAATGATACGAGAGAACACTCGTTTCATTGTGAAAAACTAAGAAACATAGTGGGGGAGATGATGGGAGTAGAGAATATAAAAAAACAGAAAGTATTAAAAATTATATTGTAAAAATAATGGAAATTAGAAGAAGACTCTGTTGACAGTAAAGGTTTAAGTACATAATAGGAGATACAGTGTAGAGCAGTGGTGCACAAACGTTTTTGATGTGAGGGCCAAGCGAAGAAAATAACTAAATGTATTAGCCTACTTACTTTCCATCTAAGTCATAAATTGGGTCACTTTTATATTCTAACTTTTTCATTGAATTGAAAAGACCCGTGGGGTCACTGAAAAGACCCGTGGGGGACACATTTGGCCCGCGGGCCAGGGTTTGTGCATCACTGGTGTAGAGGCTTTGCACCGGAAACGTGTGCTGATTCGCAGGATCAAGTGAGCAATTTCTGGAACCTGGAACCTGGAACCTGTGACCTTTTGGAAGTAAAAACTTTGGACTGACAGGGAAAATTATCGATCAACGAAATTTTTCTCGACTGCAAAGATTTTCGATAAAGTGATCGAACAAAACCAAATTTGATCTTATCTAAACTAACCTGGTGTAACCTAACCGTGCTACCTAGCCTAACCTACCACCAATCACAGAAGTTAAAAATAACTCCGATTCTTTCTCAACACCATTTCGAAAAAAAAAGTAGATAAATTAATAGACAGGTTCATAGAAAACGGGATGCGTCGGTGTCGAGTGTATTCGCTGAGCTGCTGCAAATAAAAAATTAGTTAAAATTGCAATATATTTGAAACATATTTCAAAATTTCATATGTAATTATCATTTCTAACAATAACTTTGAGTTTATTTTATTATATTTAATTATAATCTTTAAATATTAAAAAAAAACAATACAGAAGGTACCTTATTTAGATGTACCTATGAAAAGTTAATAAAAATAGTAAGTACAGTATATATGTTGCTATTAGGAATTTCATGCCAAAACATACGTAATGCCATTTATAACTCTCTTCAATTACTTTTAGCGTACACACACACACCTATCTATCTATCTATCTATCTATATCTATATATATATATATATATATATATATTCTTTCCATCATCAGTAAGTAAAAGTATTATGTAAAGACCAAAATTAAAAAAATGTAGGTTCTATTTATTAAACATTAAAAAGAACCAATGTTCATCTCCACAAGTAAGTCAAATTTATAGGCCGTTAATATTGTAAGTAATGAATAGACACGCTATAAATTCAGTTAAATTAGTAATTTCACATATAATAAAAATCAAATTCATAGTTTCACCATAGTTTAATCAAAAGAACCTGCATTTTTATTTTTTTTATTTTAAGTTTAATAAATAAAACTTACATTCTTTTATTTCGTTATTTTTGTAATTTTCGGTACTGATGATGGGGGAGAATTTTTCGAAACGTTTGTTATCAATAGAATGTGGGTAAAGCTTTGTTCGTCCTATTCCTACTGAAACTAAGATTTCGTTCAAACAGGCCTCTAACTAATATATATATATATATATATATATATATATATATATATATATATATATATATATATATATAGGGTGGGAGAAAAGTCTTTAAGGATTTTATACATACAATTATTTAGTTAACAACATTTCAAATGATGAAACAAATCAAACAAAAGTATAAGAATTTTATGCATACAAATATTTTGTTAAATTGTAATTTAATCTTCAAAGAGTTCTCCATTCGCTATGATACATTTGTGGATTCTCTCTCTGAAACTCTTCAGTGTTCTTCTGTACATATTGAGTGGGATCCTTTTCAGTTGTTCATCTATTCTGCGGCGAAGGGCATTCACATATGGATAGATGAAACGAGGAGTATAGAGTCTGTCACGCAAATAATCCCAAAGCCAGAAATCACATAGGGTTAAATCAGGTGATCTGGCTGGCCACACGAAGGAACCTCGACGCCCAAACCATCTTTTCCTTCAAGGTTGGTATCCAGAATCCTGCCAATGCCATGAGTAAACTGTGGCAAAACTTTCTCTCTTAATACCTGGCAATAGTTTTTTTCTTCCATGGTATCTCTCGATACGTCAAAGGAAACGAGTCCTGAATAAACAATGCACGCCAAAACTGTTAGTGTAGCCGTTTTAACGGGTTTATCCAATCGTATTTTGGGGCTTTTTTTCGCCCAGTAGTGAACGTTGTGTTTGTTTCCTTTACTCGTTAAACCGAAGACATTCATCTGAAAATTTGATTTTTCGAAGGAAATCTGGATCACTGTTCAACTTTTGTCTCATTGTTTCAGCAAACTGCAGCCTTCTTTCAGAATCATCGTTGTATATGAACTGAGAGTAAATGGGTTTGTAATCGTGGTACCTCTGTGATTTCAATAGGAAATACCCAATTTCTGTGCGACTTTTCTCGTTGAGGTTGTTGGAATGACTTGAAAAGTGGCGAGGACATTTTCTTTGTTGATGTTGTTTCCTGTCGCCGTCACTGGGCTTCCGCTTCTTGGACGACCTTTTACCAAGCTCCCTTCTTCCAGGGAGCCTGGTAAAAGATCGAGCTTCCAGTAAATCTTCTGGTAAAAGTTTGAGCTTCCAGTATCGAAGAGTGGTTGTATTTGGTGGTGGTTTATTATATTTTTTTGAAATAAACGCAAACTTTCTTCACAATTATTATAAAAATAGCTCAGTATGCAAGATACACTTTTTCTTCATTGCTGTATTCCATCCTTACTGACATGGCGCTGACTTGGGCTTGGGCCTAGGACCTTCCTGTTCTAGCCTAGGGTCATTCCTGGCTTTGTGTAGTTGCTTTGAAAAGTATCACATACACTGCAGTGAAATCATTAGAATTTACTTATTATAAACAAATTTGTTTGTATAAAATCCTTAGACTTTTCTCCCACCGTGTGTGTGTGTGTATATATATATATATATATATATTATATATATATATATATATATATATATATATATATATATACATATACAGTATATATATATATGAGTGTTTCTGAAGTCGCTCAGCTCAATATACAGTATATATCAGGTCATCCCATAAGTAATGTTTTTTTTTAGATCGGAATTTGAAGGACAAAAAGAAACTCAACTGAAACATTTTAATCTAGTATATATTTTCCATCGGAATCAATGACACTGCCAACGTCCTACAAGCTTTTCAATGCCATGTTTATAAAATTCAGGCGGTTTTGAGGCAAAAAACGTACAAAGACTGGTGTGCAGGTCATCTAAAGAAGTATACTGTTTCTCGTCAAGATAGTTAGTTTTGCAGACTCCCGAAGAGATGATAATCTGAAGGCGCAAGGTCTGGAGAATATGGAGGATGTGGAAGTTTTTCCCACCCAAGCTCCTCAATTTTTGCAGAAGTGATCCGAGCGGTATGAGGACGTGCGTTGTCGTGGTGGAACACGATTCCTTTCCGATTAACCAAAGAAGGTCTCTTTTCTTTTAGTGCAGTGTTCAATCGATCCAGTTGCTGACAGTAGACTTGAGCGGTGATTGTTTGGTTGTGTGGTAAGGTTTCAAAGTGTATTACACCACCTTTATCCCACCAAACACTAAGCAACACCTTCCGAGGGTGAAGATTTGGTTTTGGCTGTGGTGTCGCTGGTTCTCCGGCACAAACCCACTTTCGACGGCGCTTAACATTCTGGTACAGTATCCACTTTTCATCACCAGTCACTAAACGGTGCAAAAACGGATCTTGGAGTTCACGGGAATGAAGAGCTGTGCTAATGTTTACCCGCACCCTCAGATTGTCGACCGACAATTCATGTGGCACCCATTTTCCTAACTTAGGCACTTTCCCGAGTTGTTGCAAATGTCGATAGATGGTGGATGGGAATGAATTGAGTTTCTGGGCCAATTCTTCGACAGTTGTTGAACAGTGTTCTTCAAGTGCGGCTAACAGCAGGTCATGATCAAACTCAGCAGGGCGTCCAGAGCGTGCTGCATCTGTCAAACAGCAGTCACCATTCCTAAACTTTTGAAACCATCTTTGACATTTCCTCACATGCAGAATATCGTTGCCATAAACGTCCTGAATGTTTCGCGTTGCTTCAGTAGCACTATTCCCTTTTCTGAACTCGTAAAGCATTATATGCCTGATATGTTCTTCTGATACCGCCATGTTTATAAGGGGTTCACATAAAGCAAAACACATGTCTTCACTGGTCAAGGTCTGTAAAGTATTAGCGAAACACGATAGATCTCCTCTTAGATATAACCTTCGGAAAATTTATGCTTAAACCGAGTAGGACTAGTTTAAACTTAATCTATCGTAAAAAACGACATTACTTATGGGATGACCTGATACATAACGTTATATCCATTGGGTTGCGCGAACTTTAGAAACACCCTATAGAATGAAGTAGAATAGACAATTGAAGAATGAGCCGAAGTGATAATGAACACACGATTTAACACATTTTATTAAGTAGAAAGTGTAAACTATGTTTTACGTGCATACATTAGCTAAAATACCTATCGCATTCCCTATGGGGTGTGCACGACGCTTGAACTCTAGACTGAAAACAATCTAATCGATTGCACACATAGATACAAAGGAAGAAACCCCACAAAAAAAGGTATTACCCCAACTCAGGGATTCATTATCTTTAATGACAAGGTATACCCCGAGTGTCAGGTTCACATGAAATCAACGTCTCCATTTAAACACCTCACAAACCGCTTCTTTCCTCTTTGTTTCTTGTTAATTTTTGCGCTCCTTTATATTACTTGTTAATACGTTTATTAATTATATCCTTCTATCTTTTCTTCCGTCTTTCTCTGCTTCTCGCACGAATGCAGTCATCATTAACCTTTTCTGAACGACTCTCGCGACACGTGATTTTCTTTCATAATGACATCATCAACTCCCAGTCCATTCTTCGAATATCAAACAAGAAGCTTTGCAGCGCACTACGAGAAATATTTACTTCTAAATAACCAACATTAGTCATGACGAACGCGTACTCGTCATCGTAGCGCGTCACGGGAGGAACCATGACGAACGCATACTCGTCATCGTAGCGCGTCACGGGAGGAACCATGACGAACGCGTACTCGTCATCGTAGTGAAGGGGTTAAGCAAATTCTTGACAAATCTTTTATTATTCATCCTTTCCACATGACCACACCAACGTAACTACAAAAACCTCGGATTTTGTTTGGAAAAAAAAAATCTATTTTTACTTTCATTTAGAAATTGACCTTTATGGCTGTAAATCAATTGGGTATTTTGATTTCAAGGAATTAAAAATGTCATCTTTTCTTTTTAACCTTTTCTTTGTCATTTGCTTATGAATGTCAACGCTGAATACAAACTAAATTTTTTTTAATTTTTGGTGGTCTTACAAAGGAAGTCTATTAAAAAATCACTCAGACCTTTGGAAAAAAATTTTCAGGAAGAAATTTTAAAATTTTGAAAATTACATCTAAAAATATAAAAGAGATCTTTTTTTACAGTTTAAATATTCCGTAGAACGTGATTAGAGAAGATTTTTAAATATGCTTTACAGTAAACAGATTGGCAATTCGGAAGTATGTTAAACCGCAAGCGATAATATTTTAAAAGTACTATCATGTATTCTGAGTACATCAGTACTATTAACATTCAGTACAGTGTACTCTCATAAGTAGCACGCCTGTCGTTTGTAGTACTCTGAATAAATGTTTCCTGATGTAAAATTTGAACTGTCTACGCGAGTCCTTGGAAGGTCAAGGAGTACACCAAAAAATAGGGTTGTTTTTCCATTCTTCGTTCAGCACTTTGAACTGATAAATAATTAATCAGTCATTTTAAATGTAGTCTAGGTTTAGCTGTAAACTAAATGAAATCCATCTGATGATATATGCACCGTTGGTTTACACGTTCTTACGGAAGTTATTCACTGACCGATTTCATTGCATGAACGAAGTCGAATTTCTTTACGTTCGACTAATGCAGATCGATGTTATTCCAATTCGACCTTCATACATTGACGATTTAAATGAAAATGAAAGTTATGCTAATAATTTAGCTGAAAGTAGCTAACCTCTCTCTCTCTCTCTCTCTCTCTCTCTATATATATATATATATACACACACACACACACACACACACACACACAAAATCGCTGTACCAAGAAGACAGGAGTCACAAAACATTACATTACATATAAATAGAGGTTATTATCCTTAATTATGAAGCGAGTTGACTTTTATGACATAATAAGAGGCTTTCCCATAAATCATAATCCGCTCATAATAATTGTTAATTATAGACTATTATGAGAAATCTTTAATAACTTGCCTTTGCAATATTATTATAAGAGGGAATTCTCTTAACTAGGAGCTAATAATTATGTGTGTGTGCGTGTGTATATATATATATATATATATATATATATATATATATATACACACACCACAGTGTGTATCATATATATAATATATATATATATATACAGGGTGTTTATAAAGTCTCTATCTATTTCAGTGAAAAGATAGATAGATAGAATAACCTTTATTAAAAATAATAAAATAAATACATTTTTTCAGTTTACAATGACATGAATAATTGTGAAGCTCGACTATTTATTTAATTTAATTTGGCCCTTAAGCTTTAGGCTTTACTGGGCTCTTATTAAAAATAAGCAGCTACTTGTTATTAATTAATAATAATAAATCAGTAAATAAGTATTCTTAATAGTTAAAACATGTATCACAATATTAAACAATATTAATGGACAATATTAAACAATATTAATGGACAATATTAAACAGTATTAGTGGACATTAATCCTAGATTTTTGTTAGTATGCCATTATTAATCGGGAATTCAACTTGGTTTTAAACAAATTTCCATTCACAATATTTTTTATATCGGAATGCAAGTCATTCCATAGTTTCAATCCAATGAAAATGGGTAGTTTTTGAGATGAAGACAATCTACATTGAGGTATAACAAGCTTTGATCTATTTCTGGTCTGATACGAGTGGATTTCTTGATGAGTTAAAAAATATCTATTTACCCATTGCAAATTAATGATTTTGTTCTTACACTCGTAAATAAAAATAAAATGTGCCTGTTTGGTTATATCGTTAAGCTTTAGTAGGTTTGGTTCTTTAAATAATGCACTAGAGTGATCAAGGAAATCAGCACCTTATTGCTCGTTTTTGGATGACAAAGATACTATTTAATGCTTTGTTAGCGGAGTTTCCCCAAACAAGGGTGCAGTATGTTATAGTATAAGGAAGAACAAGAGTATGATAAAGAGTCAATACATCCTGTTTAGGGATTACATTTCTAAGTTTAAACATTATAGCAACGCTCCTTGAAATCTTTTTCGCGATATAATTTACTTGATCACTCCATTGCAAATTCTTATCTAGCATTACACCAAGAAATTTTGTTACAGTACACTCCTTTATAGCGATTTCATTAACATTAAGTTCATCAAGATATACATTTCTTTTACTAGTAAAAATCATGAAATTTGTTTTACTGGTATTTAGGAAGAGTTTATTGGTGGTCATAATTTGTATATTTTCAAATCAATGGAATAAAAAAAAATAGGGAGCAAGTGTAGTTTACGTCCCCCCTGACACAAAAGGGGACACAAACTACACTCGGTCAAAGTTGGGGAACGTAAACTACACTAGGATCTTTAGGAGACATTTTTTAAATGAATCCATCAAATAAAACGTTAAAACTAACGAAAATATTACGACTTAACCTAACCAATCGTCAATATATATATATATATATATATATATATATATATATATATATATATATATATATATAATATATATATTATTAGAGGTACCGGGTGGCCCATAATTCAGGAACCATAGGAATAATTGTATTTTTTTTTGTAATAATTCTTGTACTTTCTAATAATGTTTTTTTTTTCTTTATTTTCTTTTTGATGAATTACCTGGATGACGTCCCGATAAACAAACGACGTGGCATGTTTTTTCAGCAAGACGGTGCACCTCCTCATTTTGCCATGCAAGTTAGCAAATACCTTGATAAAACGTTCCCTGACAGATGGATTGGCCGAAGAGGTCCTATCGAATGGCCACCCAGATCACCAGATATCACTCCACTCGATTTTTTTCATCAAAAAAAAATAAAGAAAAAAAAACATTATTAGAAAGTACAAAAATTATTAGAAAAAAATACAATTATTCGTATGGTTCCTGAATTATGGGCCACCCGATATATATATATATATATATATATATATATATATGTATATGTATATGTATATGTATATATATATATATATATATATATATATATATATATATATATATATATATATATATATATATATATATTGACAATTGGTTAGGTTAAGTCGTAATATTTTCGTTAGTTTTAACGTTTATAAATTGACGATTGGTTAGGTTAAATCTTAATATTTTCGTTAGTTTTAACGTTTTATTTGATTAGGTATATGCAGACAAAGTTGGGGAACGTAAACTACACTAGGATAATGTAGGGGAACGTAAACTATACTAGGCACCACAGGGTGACGTAAACAACACTTGCTCCAAAAATAGCTACCTATTTACTAATTATTATTGTTATTATTATTAGTAATATATGTTTATTTAGTATATTAGTAGTATATGCTGTATTAGTATATGCTATGAAATATACGCAATATTAGTAATATATGTTATTTAGTATATTATTAGTAACCAGTGGTGGGCACCGTTAACCAAAAAGTTAACTTCGATAACGATAATCCGTTAACCCCAATTTTTAACTCCGATAACGATAATCCGATAATTTTACTACAAAGTTAACGGAAGTTAACGATAATCCGTTAACGATAACTATTTCTTTACTAACATTTAAAAAAATCAAGGAAAAAAGCTTTAAAACCCATAGAAAATGTTTATTTATGCAAAATCCAACAATAAATAGGTATTTAACTGTATTTTTATCAAGTTTTGCAACTTTTTTTGCTTAATAACTTTTTTTTTTATTTTTAATAAAAAATGTACTGATTACATGTTTTGAAACCCTTGTAACCACTAACCATTAACTAAATTTTAATTTACCAGAGAATTATTATGGCGGGAACTGAAAGGTAAAATTAAATTTTAGGCACATTTATTAAAGACTATGACACAATGTGCTGGTTGCCCTTCAGAAAGACCAACTTCTCAAAGTTAGGCCCAACTGCCAGCCTTGACCTCTTGGGCCTCAGGATGTCCTTGCCGAGAGAGAAGAGTCGTTCCACTGCGGCAGAGGACGGAATTGGCAGACTGAAGTTATGGCGGTTTGAATTCATTCGCGGAGCGGTGATCTTCCGTGAATGACTCCTCGCAGTTAACGTGTTAACGGACTTTAACAGACTAAATATCGAGTTATCGGAAGTTAACTGGTCCGATAACGATAAATGGGAATTAACTTCCGTTAATAGTCCGTTAAAAAAAGTTAACTTCGTTAATTAACTGTTATCGGATTAACGCTTTAGTGCCCAACACTGTTAGTAACTAGCAAAAGATCGTCGCTACGCGCCGATTTTGCTATATCTATGGTATTTGGGCCTTCGGCCCAAACCGAATTGTGGCCCTACGGCGTATTTTATTTTGAACATCAGTAGCCCTTTATCTGGATATCACTCCTATTCCTCTCACCTTAGGCCGCAGTAATTGGGGTGCCTGCGGCCCTCCAATTACTGGCGAACCAATTATTCGCTCAATAAAACTATAGAAAAGAACGCAGACATGAAAATCTAAAGCTTCACAAATCTTGATACAATGAGCTCGAATGTGAAGCTCAAGATTTTCATGACTGCGTTCTTTTCTATACGTAGTTTTATTGGCCAAATAATTGAACCGACAGTAATTGGAGGTTCAATTATTTGGTCAGTAAAACTATTGTCATGAAAATCTTAAGCTTCACAAATCTTGACACAATGTGAAGCTCAAGATTTTCATGGCTGCGTTCTTTTGTGGATGGTATTTTAACCAGTTTCAATAACCGAGGTAGCTCCGCAGTTAAATCCTTCCGAGTTTGGAGTTTTTGTTACATATATACTTACTTCCATTATATTAAAAAAAAAAAAATCCAAGGACCTCCAAGGACCAATCAACAGTTCCTTATTGATTTTCTTGCTCAAAATTTAGCTTCAAATTTTCATTTTCTACAGTTATAGCAATATAATGTTCAATAGGATTTACTTTAACATTATACAAAAGAATAGCAGCGAAAATGCATTTTAAAGTTTATAAATTTTTTTTGTTACATATACAGGGTGTCCCAAAAGTCCCTATCTATTTTGTTGAAATAGGCTGAATTTCAAATGAATGCTTTAATGACATGATTGCATGCACCTTTCTAGACAAATACATGCATTAGATTTCTATTTTAATTATTTTTAAATTTTTTATTAATTTTTTCAGATCATATCATTGGTGATGGATGTGCATGAATGAACGCGTTATGATAGTAACATGTCGCATCAGAGGAATGAAATGTTGTGAAATTAGAGACCGATTCTCAAGAAGGTTTCATAAGCCTGGACCGACAGATAAAGCAATTCGTGAATTGGTGAACAAATTCAAAAGGACTGGATTGTGCATGATGAAGGAAGAAGTGGACGCCCAAGAACAGTACAACAAAACATTGAATCTGTTCGCATAATGTTCGAAGACGATCAAGAATGTCAGTTCGCCAAGCATCCCACAGATTGACCATACCCAAAACAACTGTTCACAGCTTACACGAGGAAGATTTTCCAAAAAGAGCAGCAATGTGTGCGGAACTGGTCGAACAAATCCAAAATAACAATTTAATGGACCACATTTTGTTTAGTGATGAGGCGACTTTTCACACCTGTGGTAAAATCAATCGACATAATTGTCGCATCTGGGCTAATGAAAACCCAACTGAGTTCACTGAATGGGAAAGAACTCACCTAAAGTCAACGTGTGGCTTGGAATGACGAAGTCTAAGATTTACGGGCCCTTTTTCTTTGCAGAGGCTACAGTGACAGGGCCTGTTTACTTTGATATGCTTCAAAATTTTCTAGAACCTCAACTTCTTGAAGATGGCATTCTCGACAATGTAGTCTTTCAGCAGGATGGGCACCATGTCATTATGCCAGAATTGTTCAGACATACCTAAACGAGCGTTTTCCAAATCGTTGGATTGGACGTGGGAGAAATAGGCCCTGGGCAGCGCGATCTCCGGATTTGACCCCATTGGATTTCTTTGCTTGGGGTTTCATTAAATCAAGGTCTATCGCAGAAATATTCGAAATTTACCAGATCTGCGGGATCGCATTAGGCAAGCAGTTGAGAAAATAACCCCTGAAATGCTCGAAATGTGTTCGCAATGCAGCTGACCGCTTTGAGATTTGCAGAGATACAGATGGAGCACATGTGGAAACTACTAATTAAAGATTTTAATGGTGTAATACTTGTAATTTGTATAGAAATACATCTGTATTCAGGTCAGTGTGACATTTATTTGAAATTAAGCCTATTTCAACAAAATAGATAGGGACTTTTGGGACACCCTGTATATATATATCGCACTTACCTCCATTATAATATAGATATATGCTAATTTAAATAACTTTATCGGACTCAGTTGAATTTCAATTAGAATTCCATTTTCTCTGTTTCATGTTAAATTTTAAGTTAAACTTAATTACTTTCATTTATATACCATGTGTAATTGCTTTTACAAATTAAAAAATTTTATGCAAATTCTTCGCATAATTTTCAATTTCAATAAATCCCCTTTTTTCATCATTTACTGTTTGATAGGTTTGATTACTATCCCTAAGAAACCGAGAGCCACCAAGTGTTCAGAATTTCGAACCATAAGCTTGGTCAGTCAGGCATCAAAAATAATGCTAAGGATACTAACCAGAAGACTAACGAACAAAGCTGAACAGTACATTGGAGCGGATCAGTTTGGATCTAGGTCAAAATGCGGAACAAGAGAAGCTATTGCTATTATGAGAATGATTGGGAGAGAGAGTGCTGGAACATGATCAGGAAATGTTTGTTTGTTTTATTGACTTTGAAAAAGCTTTTGATAGAGTCCAATGGAGGGAAATCAATGGAAATATTGGGCAGACTGTGAATGTTAGCATTGCAGGAGGAGAATCGGAGACTGGATTGGTTGGGAGAGGGGTCAGGCAAGGATGTTCCCTCTCTCCCGTGTTATTTAACATCTATGCGGAAGCAATGATAATATAGAAGCACTCTCAGATCTGGAAGAGGGAATCAGAGTGGGAAGTAAATTGGTCAAATCTGTAAGGTTTGCAGATGACAAGGCATTTGTTTGTCGTACTGAGGAAGGACTGCAAAGAATGGTCAATAGCTTGACAACAACGGCGGAAGAATTCGGAATAAGAATTAATGAGACCAAGACAAAGGTAATGAAAATTGCAAGAAGGAAAGGAGCACAAATGAACCTAACGATAGAAAACCGGATCTTAGAAGAAGCTGAGCAGTTTAAATATCTGGGAAGTTTATTAACCAACAATGGAGATTGCAATAAGGAAGTAATATCTAGAATTGGTATGGGTAAGGTAGCTTTTGAAAGACAGAAAAGACTACTTACAGGTAAACTCAACTTGAAACTGAAGAAAAGGTTAGTAAAAAGCTTAATATGGAGTGTGGTACTGTATGGAGCAGAAACATGGACACTGAAAACAATTGAAAAGAAACTCCTGGAAATTTTTGAACTGTGGATTTGGAGAAGAATGCTAAAGATAAGCTGGAGGGAACACCAAAGTAATGAGGAAGTACTGCAACGGGTGAGAGGAAAGAAGACTCATTAAGGTGATAAGAGAAAGACAGAAGAAATGGCTCGGACATGTGTTGAGATGCGAAGGATTGTTGAAGGAGTTGATAGAGGGTAGATATGAAGGTAGAAGGCCGAGGGGAAGGAAAAGGAAAGCAATGCTGGATTATTTGAAGGCAGGCAGGAGCTACCATGAGATGAAAAGGATAGCTCAGGATAGAACACTTTGGCGGGACACATGAGTTGGACCTGCCTGATAGGCAGAACACCATGGATGGATGGAGGTTTCACAACAATTTTTATCTTAAAACCTTTCATACAAGACTATTTGCCTCACTGTCTCCTTTTTCATCCTTAACTATTAAAAAAGTACCTGCATTTTCTTTCATTTCCTTTCAACGTTTATGAAAAATATGAAAACGGTGTTACACAATCTTCCAACTATTTTTAACAAAAAAATGGGGGTAAGGTTAATGGGGAGGGGGTTATGCAACAAGGGGGTATGCACCAAGGGGCTGGGGGAGGGGTGGGAGGGGGGTTAGCCCTCCAAGTTGCATAAAGGGGGGTGAGAAGGTTTTCGGGGAGAAGTGAGAATGACCTCGGGGTGGGGGGTAATGGGGAGGGGGTTAGACCCCACGTTGCATAAAGGGGGGTAAGGGGGTTTGGGGGGAGACGGAGAATGACCTCACCCCAAAAGGGTAACCCAAACGTGCCCTCGCCGTAGGAGAGTTTGCGAAGCACAAGTCCCGGCCTAGGCCTGTTCAAAAATCAACTTTTTCTTATTTTCATAAGTTTCTGTACATTTTCCCATGCTTTTTGACCTGAAAAAGCCGAAAATCACAACTATTTTGACCTAGGATGTTGGGAAGCATTGCCGCATGGAGCTTTAAATTTTCTGCCTTGAAATCGGCCAAAGCGCCAATTCCGGGGTCCCTTGAATTATGTTTTGCACTTTAACTTTTAATCTAAACAAGATAGAGCAACAAATTAGGTATCAAATGAAAGAGCATAAAATTAATAAATAATAATATAATAATAATAATAATAATAATAAATAATAATTATCTATCATTTTTCAGGAAACAACAGAAACTCAATCAGAATCTAGAAAACCATCTACAAGTTACAACTTCACAATGGCATTAAGCAAGGAGCTGAGGGAGCTCCGTGGGCGCACAGTTGATATCTCAGAACCTCCACGTACTGTCCACAGGCAGGTTCAACTGGGCCATCTACCAGATCTCTCACTGAAGCTTTCCTGGTTGGATACCCTTCAGCTTTTATCAGTGGTTCCCAGCTTCCCACCAACAGACAGGCGTTCCAGTATTTCCTTAATCTTCAGAATTTACCGGAAAATGCAGGGAGGCCCATGGTTCAAGACCTTGCATATGAAACAGTTGAATCTATCATCCCATTCTGGCAGATGGCTAGGATCAAGACAATGACCAAGTACAACGCAATGAAGCTCTTCATGAAACTACATGAGAAACATCGTGCTCTGGTGAAAAGCAAAGGAAGAGCAAGTAACCCTGGAGGAAAAAGAGGAGCATTTGTGCTGGAATTAGACAGCCTGTTCGATATAGGAGCTCCAGATGCAATCCAGGAAATACAGAACAACAGACTGTTATCCAGGAAATACAGAACAACAGTCTGTTATCCAGAGAGAAGAAAGATGAGGATATCAGGTTCTACGAAGACCAAAAGACTGAGAGGAAAGGTCATATGTCTGATCATGACAAGATTTTTGAGACAAGATCCCTGCAGCAAGCAGCGAGGAATGAAAGCTGCAGCATAGACAAGAACAAGGTAAAACTAATTACTTTGAACGTCACAAAAAGTTTTAAGTTTTACTCCATTGCGATATTTAGCATGTACTTAACAATTACTGTCTTAACATGTTGTACTATTTTACAGCTGCAGCAGAACAAGAGGCAGTTGTTCATGTGGATGACATTACCTGGGGTGACTCAACTGACAACGACGCTAACACAGAGGACATGGATTACCATCAGCCTCGTCCTGGATGTTCTCACCATCAAGACACTGTGACTAGTGTGACTTTGACGTTTCCAAGGAAGGTCATGGAATGTGATGTCATCTGCAATACAGCTGATCGTCTTGGTTTATCAGACAATCAAGTTACTGCCATGGTTTCTGCCACCTTGAAAGCTGGAGGGGCTGATCTGGATAACTTCGTCATCTCAACCTCAACAACACGTCGCAACAGAATGCTGTCCAGGTATAATATCAGCCAGAGTCACATGTCCAAGTTTTGTGAAAACCCCCCACAGTACGCTGCCTTACACTGGGATGGAAAGTTGCTCAAAGATGTCTTGGGCAGTGAACCTGGAAGTACCTCAGAGACTTTAGCTGCTAGTGTCTGGTCCACCTTCATACACTGAAGGAAAGTTATTGGGAGTACCTGTCATCGACAATTCTTCTGGCACAGCTCAGGCTGAGGCTTCAATGGATTTACTGGAGACATGGGAACTTACGGATAATGTTACTGCCCTTGTTTTTGACACTACATCCAGTAACAGTGGAGTTCACAGAGGAGCTGCCAAACTGCTAGAGAAAATGCTGAACAAAAAGGTGTTTTATCTGGCCTGTCGACATCACATCCTGGAAATCCTAGTAGGAGCAGTTTGGGAGAAGCTGTTTGGGAAGGTGAAGGGGCCAGATAATCCCTAGTTTAGTTTGAGCATCTGAAGGATGTTTGGACGGACTTGTCCAAGGAAAACCCAAAGATGCTGGCTATCAACAGCAAATGGCTGAAGGAAAAGAAGAAGAACAGTGAAGAAATACTCCAAGACATTCTAACAGCAGAAAGGCTTCCAAGAGCCGACTACAGGGAAATGGCTGAACTGACAGTCATTGTTCTTGGAGGAACGCCTCCTCGAGGTATTCACTGGAGTCGACCAGGCGCCATTCATCAGGCCAGATGGATGGCCAGAAACCTGTACAGGCTGTACTCCATGAAAATGCTGATGTTTGCAGATCAACTTGAGTACGACGAAGACACTGTATCAAAGCTGGAAAGACTCAACACCTTCCTTGCGCTGTTCTACACTCCTGTATGGATGATGTCAATGTCTGCTGCAGATGCTCCCGTGAATGATCTAAGTCTAATCCAGGACATGTTGAAGTACAAGAAAACTGACCCAGAGCTTGCTGATGCAGTACTTAATAAGATGGAAAACCACAAATGGTACCTGACGCAGGAAGTCGTGCCATTTGCCCTGTTCAGCAGTAGATTGAGTGACACATTGAAGCACGACATTGCTGCCCAGTTACATGCCACTGAGAAGCCAGACAGCTTCAGAACAGGAAAGCCTCTATTCCAGAGAGTCACAGCTAAGACCACCCTGGTTGATCTCATTGGCCCAGAATCACATTTCCTGCTGGACACACTGAACATTGGATCCGAGTGGCTTCTGGAACCTGTCACGTCTTGGCCACAGAATGAGGACTACAGAAAAGCGTTGGACTATGTTAAGAATCTGAAAGCGGTGAATGACATTGCTGAACGTGGTGTCAAGATGAGCGACTTTGCAAATGTCATAACAACAGATGCCAAGCAAAGGGACTATCTCCTTCAAGCTGTGGAGTTCAACAGACGCCGCTTTGACAGCTTCAAGAAACAAACTCTCAACAACTGACTGTGTAAATGTCATTATGAAATTAATCATCATGTAATGCTTTCACTTCTTGATCGATTAGACTTGTGACAAGATGTTAATCTCAAATTTGTGTCATGAATAAGGCGCCTTGTCTTCCTTGAGTGTGAGAAAACGAATTTTGTGATATTTCTGAAATCTTTGTATGTACCAATGTGCCATTTCTTGTTCCAAGACTATCTTATTTGTATAAGTTAGAAAGAGGATTAAAAACACTTTAATTTGGTGCCGATTTTGTTGCTCTATCTTGTTTAGATAAAAAGTTATAGTGCAAAACATGATTCAAGGGACCCCGGAACTGGTGCTTTTGGCCGATTTCAAGGCAGAAAACTTAAAGCTCCATGCGGCAATGCTTCCCAACAACCTAGGTCAAAATGGTTGTGATTTTCGGCCTTTTCAGGTCAAAAAGCATGGGAAAAAGTACAGAAATCTATGAAAATAAGAAAAAGTTGATTTTTGAACAGGGCTAAAGTCCAGCCCGTAGGGCAAGGAGACGAAGGTTCTGCTTGTTAGAAAATTTTTCATGTAGCTTAAATTTGTTTATTTTCATCTGACAACGCACAACAAGTGTAGGCCAAAATTATCAGCTTTATAATACATACGACTATGGTCGAAAGAGTTGAAACACTTATTAATTATATTTATTTGCCTCAAATTTTCGATTTGCTATGCCCTAAATCAAGCATTTGATTGGTTCGTCGATTAGGTTTGGGAGTGTAATCACAACATGTCTGAACTGCATGAGGACTGCGCAAGAAGACTGTTTCAGTAAATCTTCAGGTTCCTTTCTACGGTGAGTCACACGTCTGCCATTTCCTTTTTTTTATAATTTGTGATGCACAAAACTAATTCTGTTAACTAATAATGAAATTAATGTAAACCACAAGTTTTGTCCCGACTCGTTTCACAGGATAGTTTAAAGGAACAAACTTATTAATCATTCCCTTCAGGCGTAATCAGAATGGGCTCCCAGACAATCCAAGAAATTTGGTCAGCCATTATTGTCCTTCATCAGAAAGCCCTGAGCAACCGTCAGATTGTTGTTAAAGGTTACACCAGTCATATCACTGTCTCCAGGATCATTAAAAGATGGCAGAAGACAGAACGTTATGAACCTACAGACAGCTTGGCAGGCCTTACAAGACAGCTCAACCATCCAGCATTTGGCCCGGTCTATGCCAGAGCGGATTCATGCTATGCACAAAAACAAGGTTCGTCACTGCAAGAACTGAAGGATGATAAAAGACTAGGAAGAAGGGATACCACACACCATGTATTGTTACTTTTTATTCAGATAATCTTAGAACACCAAGTAGGGAGTGTTTTATCCCTTTGGGTGTTTGTTATATTTTTACAGAACCAGAAGAACGGGTGTTTCAACCTTTTTAGTCATATATAAATATATATACACAGTATCTAATATGCTGAATTTCACAATTCCCTGACGAGGTGTTTGAATATATATATATATATATATATATATATATATATATATATATAAGTGATGTACCGATTCCAAAATTTAGTCGATGCCGATGCCGATGCTTAGATTTTAAGAAATCACTTCCCTTCATAATTTTTACTAATCTATTGTGCAAACTTTCAATTTTCAAATTTTTACATTTCAAATTTGTTTAAATGCTTTTCCTTAGCTTTTCCTCCACAATATGCAGTACCAGAATTTGTTACTCATATACAGTAGCTAAAGTGATGGTAAACGAGGGTCCGTACGAAAGTAATGCCACTCATTTCTCAATAAATTTAATTCGAATTACAATGAAAATTACAAGGAATATGCATACATACGTGGCAAATATAAAGTATGATAAATAGTTAATAAATATATACAATATATATATATATATATATATATATATATATATATATATTGTATCATGAAAGAGCCTCAGGGGACCATTCTGAGTTCAATCCCATATATATATATATTATA
Source organism: Bathynomus jamesi (assembly GCA_023014485.1). Lineage (NCBI taxonomy): Eukaryota > Metazoa > Arthropoda > Malacostraca > Isopoda > Cirolanidae > Bathynomus > Bathynomus jamesi. The sequence continues at coordinate 63,037 of JAJOZX010006515.1, read as the reverse complement.
TATATATTATATAATATAATATATATATATAATATATATAGTACAGTACAGTATATATATATATATATTATATATATATATATATATATACTGTATATATATACACACACACACACCTTTGGTTACCTTTTGGTTAGCTTCCGCCCGAATTATTCATTCTGACGAAGGTCAAGCTTTTCACTCCACCTTAGACCTACAGTTTAACGTGGAATCCGAACCACGCCCCATCAGCAGCCCAGCATCTTAACCACTAGGCCACCTAGGGTACCCATTTATCTACCAATCACTTTCTTATTGTGTGGAAAGATGAACAGCTAGGTTTTGCTGCGCGCCGGGTCTCGAACCCGGGCTGATGGATTCGTAGTCAGTGACGCTAACCACTACATAAACTGAAAAATAAGAGGCATTACTTTCGTACCGACCCTCGTAGTTTTATTACTTTGTAAAATTATAAAATAATTTTATTTGTTTCATAAATTGAATACCAAATATTTAAAGTAATTAGTTTCCCTTATGCTGAATGAATTTTCTTTCTTCAACAATGTAAACAACAAAATTTTTCATTAAAATTTCAAGGCCATGGTGGCCTATTTGAATAAAAAAATAGATATATAATTTGGGTTATGAAATTATGAAAATACTTGAAATAAAGTCAACATAAATAGATGGTTTAATATAAAAATTATAAAGTACAATATAGAATTATTATTAATATAGAATAGCCTGAATAGGAGATTACAACTAGTTTATAATAATTAGAGTTCAGGTAGTTAGAGAAAATGTAAATTTATGGGTAACTTAACTTATTAAACTTTTGCCTTGTTCTTGAATGGAAAATATAGTTTATACATTTACAATGTAATAAAAATTTTAAGATTTCAAACAATCGGTAAGAGGAATTGGGTAAATTTGACCGATGCCGATGCCGATGCCCTAAAAATGGCCGATTCTGCTGATGCAGCTGACTATTAATCGGTTTACCACAAATATATTTATATAACCTTTGGTTAAAACTTTGGTTAGCTTCTGCCAGAATTGTTCATTCTGAAGAAGGTCAAGCTTGTTGGTTTACGTCGTCGTCGTTGGCCTAGGCAAGCTACGGCTTGGGACCGTAGCGCATCTATCCGGTATAGGTTAACCTGGATGATGTAGCCATAAGCACTGCCGCTATTAAGTGCCAACCAGTGATTTATCTCACTAGCCGTATTAGTCCGTTAGGCGAAACTGCGACAGTACCAAAGGTGGAAAATATAACCCTTGGTTTTCTATTGTTTTTTTGTAAATGGACATGGTATTAGATTAAAATAATATTTGAATATAAAAATTAACTGACATTGTGATATATAATTAATTATGTTTACATACATAAAATAATATAGTATACATAAATTAGTATTAATGTGTTCACAATTGAATATAATGGGGTAACTAATTTAAAATGAATTTATACTATTCCGAAATTCAAGACGGTAAATTAACATTTATCTTGAAACTAAAATAAGAGTATTCACTACACACTCCCCCACCAGAGAGGAAGTTTCAAAAGTTCCGAACGACACAGATTTCCGCTGGACCTTTTTGGTAGCTACATGTACCTCGCTTAAGGTTGATTCCAAAAACGCGGCTTAAGACTATCGATAGAACCGTGTCGACCTTGGAACCGCGCTGGATGAGAAATGATTTGCGCGTACGTCGGAGAACTTCATAGGGCCCGTCATATGGACATTGGGAGGCCGTTTTGGGAGAGGTACACGACGAAAACGTGGGTGCAAGATTGGAGGGCTGGGGAAACAAAGATGTTCTGTTGGCTAGTCAATCGAGGGGAACAGGCTGAAGGGACTGCATGTGAGAGGAAAGTGTTTGAGCGAATTCCGTAGGATCACATGACTTATCCCCTGCAGTGAAGTAGCCACCTGTAACCGCAGTGTTGTTTCCATAGACTAGTTCAGCCGCTGTAGTCTTCAGATCACTCTTAATGCAGAGCGAATACCAAGCAACACGAGTGGAAGCTTATCCATCCAATGGGAGTCTTCGTGACACATAAGGGATGACTTCAGCTGGCGATGGAAGCGTTCGACGAGGCCGTTAGCTTGCGGATGATACGCACAGGTATGCGCATGGTACTGTACCCAACAAGCTGGTAAACTTCTTCCAAAGCGAAGACTCAAATTGGCGACCTTGGTCAGTGATGACTTTTGTCGGCAATCCAAATCTTGATACCCATCCATGAAGAAAGGCTCTTGCAACAGTGTTCCGCTTGGATATCATGAAGTGGGATGGCTTCAGGCCATCTGGAAAAGCGGTCGAAGACAGGTGAGCAGATAACGTTGGCCTTGAATCACTGGAAGAGGGCCAACATGTCTACATGAATTACCTCAAATCGCTGGGATGGGGGCGGAAATGCGTCAAAGGGGGACCTGGTGTGCCTTTGGACTTTGGCACGCTGGCAGGCAAGGCACTTTTGGTCCAATGTTTTGACATCCTTCCGCATCGAGGGCCCAAACAAAGCGAGAGGTAACCAGTGTGCGAAGCACGGATACCAGGATGGGAGGGCTTATGAAGATCCGGAAGACTGCTTGTCTGTGACATGGAGGGACATAAGGGCGAATAGCAGCTGTTGATACGTCGCAATAGGGAGGGGCACAGACAATCCTGCATACTCATTTTCTTGAGGGAAAGTGAGTGAGTGGATCTTCTCTGAGCAGTTCTTGTAGTTCCGTATCCTTATCTTGATCCTGTGCAATAGCATTCCCAGTGTAGAGCTGAGGGTACAGAAGTAATCTCTATTCTTGAAAGTGCATCCGCTGGAGTGTTCAAGACACCTTTGATGTGGCGGATATCCTGTGGTAAATTGCGAGATATAATCGAGTTGCCTGATGACTCTGGAGAGTGGTTACAGCTGTTTTTATTGAAGACAGTGACCAAGGTTTGTGGTCGGTAAAACACAAACTCTCGGCCTTCAAGGAAATGTTGAAAATGCTTCACGTTTAAGTAAATAGCAAGAAGTTCACGTCCGAAAGCACTATAACGCGTTTGGGCTGGCTGCAGCTTTTTCGAGTAAAACGCGATGGGTGCTTGTTGACCGTTAATGGTTTGTTCCAACACTCCACCGATCGCAACATCTGATGCATCGACCGTCAGAGTTAGGGGGGCATCACTGATAGGAAATGACAGAGACAATGCACTATTGATAGCATTTTTGGCATTGTCGAACGCCTGTAAACTATCGCTACAACATAACAATTTCGTTACCTTGCGTTTGTGTGTGATCATAGCGTGTAGAGGAGCAAGAAACACTAGCACAGTTTTTTAATGAACTTGTGGTATAATTTAACCAAACCTAGAACCGACGTAACTCACGCTGATTACTTGGCATAGGGTAATTTTTTTACACTTCACACTTGTCCTGAAGGGGGTAATTCCGTGCTGCGAAATCGTGTGACCAAGAAATTCCAAGGTTGGCTGTGCAAACCACACTTAGATGCATTAATAGTACACCCGTATTGTTCTAAAGCGTTGAAAAAGGAGTGAAAGATGTTCCTTATGTTCCTCTTCCGTTGAGCTGGCCACAAGCAAATCATCGATGTAGGCATAAACAAAGTCTAAGCCTCTGGTGACCTCATCTATAAACCTCTGAAAGGTTTGCGCAGCATTCCGTAGCCCGAACGGCATCTTCACAAATTCGAATAACCCAAATGGTGTACAAACTGCAGTCTTGGGAATATCCGAAGGCTCTACGGGAATGTGGTGGAAAGCCTTAACGAGATCTATTTTACTGAAGATAGATTTGCCGTGGAGAAGAGAAGTAAAGTCTTGGACATTTGGTACCGGATATCGGTCCGGGATGGTTTGTCGATTCAAAACCGGTAATCCCCACATGGTCTCCAGTCTCCTGACTTCTTCTGGACCAGGTGTAGGGGAGGACCAACTGCTTTTGGAAGTCTTATTATACCAAGATCTATCATAAGCTGGAATTCCGATTGGCAGCTTTCAGTTTGTCCGGGGCAAGACGTCTGGTTTTTTGCAACACAGGGGGACTTTTGTTGTAATGTGATGGGTAATGGTGTGCTTAATGGTATCACCCATCTGCATCGGTTGAAGAATTCCTGGATATCGCTGGAAAAGGCACTGGTACATGAATTAGGGGGAACGAGGGAAAGTGCAGAGTTCGAGGCGTCCGGAAGGGCAACCTGTTTGGCAGAACAGAAAGCATGTGGCCTGGTCGCATAAGCGTCGCTTGTCAAGATCCACCAGGAGTTTGAAATGCTGGAGGAAGTCAGCGCCGATTATGGATGCTGCACTTGAGCACAGATGAAAATCCACTTGAAGGATCGTGAAGGCCCAAGTTTAGTTCACGCGACTGAGTACCGTACGTGGGTATGCGTGAACCGTTAGCAGCGTATAGAGGCGGAGATTTCCGAGTGCGTATGACCAGATTTTTGAGGGAATACACTGACTGACGCTCCGGTATCAACCAAGAATTGACACCAGAGTTTCCTGTCCTTTATGAATAACAGGTTGGCAGTGCGAGTACTAGACGCCATTAGGACTCGCTGCTGGGTTTTCCGACGAAAAATTGCAAGGGGAGATGCACTTCCTAGCCTTCTTTCCAATTTCGAGTGGTAGAAGCAGATCTTCCCGGAACTCGAACGATGCCTCTTCGTAAATCTTGACCGAGAATGGCTTCTTTGCCGTTGATTTTGTAGCAGAGAACAAACGTGGTTGAGTCGTTGACTTAACTCTTTCACTTGCAACTCCAGTGCCGATTGTGTGTTCACGTTGTTGACCGGAGCTGTGTCAATCTCCACTACCTTGTCGGCAGTTGCTGCTAGTTTATCAACTGGAGTAGCAGGATCCATAGTGGCCAAGACACGCTGAGCTGATGGAGGAAGTTTCTGCAAGAACAACTGTCTAAAGATGTCCTTATCGAAGGTTTGTGCGCGTTCGCCTAGAGGCGCAACTGCATAGCCCTCAGCATTTGAGTGGGCTTACGGTCTCCAAGTTTTCTTTTGAGATTAACTGATGTATTTTCTCACGCTGCCGAGACAGTGGTGCGGCACAGGATGGCAGACTTCAGATCGTTGTATGGGTCCTCACTCGTGGAAGTAGATACGAGACGCACGGACTTCAGAGATTAGGCTCGCTGGTAGAGAGGACAAAACATGAGCGTATTTCGTCCTGCTAGCGGTGATCCTTCCCAAGTTGAATTGTGATTCCACTTGGTGGAACCAAATAAATGGATCACCCGGCCAGAAGACGGGGAGCTTTACGCTCAAGTGGGAGATGGCACCAGCGTCGTCAGGCATCTTCTCCTATGCTTGCTAACGTACAGCAAGACGACAAGTTCCCAAAGAAGGAGTGGAGGTTGAGACGAACGCAGGCACAGAGCGCACGGGCAGGGGTGAGGGCGCAGAGGGCACGAGCGACATTACAGTCTGATCCTAGTCGCTCGGGTGAGGGGGTGGTGGGCACGAACGACGTTACAGTCTGGTCCTAGTCGCTCGGTGAAGGGTGGTGATGGCACGAACGACATTACAGTCTAGTCCTAGTCGTTCGGGTGAAGGGGTAATCCAGCTCCGGAGTCACCAAATTGTTGGTTTAGTCGTCGTCGTTGGCCTAGGCAAGCTACGGCTTGGGACCGTAGCGCATCTATCCGGTATAGGTTAACCTGGATGATGTAGCCATAAGCACTGCCGCTAGTTAAGTGCCAACCAGTGATATCTCACTAGCCGTAGTGAGTCGTTCAGTTAGGCGAAACTGCGACAGTACCAAAGGTGGAAAATATAACCCTTGGTTTTCTATTGTTTATTTGTAAAATGGACATGGTATTAGATTAAAATAAATATTTGAATATAAATAATTAACTGACAATTGTGATATATAATTAATTATGTTTACATACAATAAAATAATATAGTATACATAAAATTAGTATTAATGTGGTTCACAATTGAATTATAATGGGGTAACTAATTTAAAATGAATTTATACTATTCCGAAATTCAAGACGGTAAAATTAACATTTATCTTGAAACTAAAATAAGAGTATTCACTACAAGCTTTTCACTACACCTTAGACCTTCAGTTTAACGTGGAATCCGAACCACGCCCCACCAACAGCCCAGCGTCTTAACCACTAAGCCGCCAAGGGTACACATTTATCTACCAACCACTTTCTTTGAACAGCTGGGTTTTGCTGCGCGCCGGCTGCCGTCACCGGGTCTCGAACCGGGGGCCGAAGGATTCGTAGTCAGCGACGCTAACCACTACACCACCACCACCATATATATATGTTAACCCCTCCGTCTATGGCCTTGGGCGGTTCGAAGTTGACGGTGGTTCTGGTTAGGTGGCAGCAACGGATTTGTTACTCTGGAGTATCTGGTACCGTATAGGGAATCACAGAAGTTGCTCTTATACTACTCTCCGATTTCTTCTTGTAGTGGATCGGAGGATTCTGTGAGGCTTACTAAATTCTCTGAAGGTTCCCCGATTCTTCTTGTAACGTATCGGGAAATTATTTTTCTCTATTTAAGACTAAGTTCTCCGAAGAGAGCAAGGCTCGAAGAAGACAAAGACTTTCTCTTACTGCAGTTTACTGCTAAAATGTTACAAGTAATGCTCAGCTTCTAAGTTAGATCAGCCAAATCAAAATGAACACTGGAGAAATTTTATGGGTTTATATACTGAAATTTTACTGACATTATTATTTAATGTTGATCTGTTTTTTGTTTTTTTATTCTCAATAGGCTGATTTACTTTGCAAAATATTTAAAGACAAAACAAATATTTAGCTGTAGCAATGTCTAGACTGATAAGCAAGAGGAAGCCATATTTTTATTTTAAATCGCATATTGACAGATCTGATGTTATCATGATCTGCCGAGTTAACTAAAATGGAAAATGAAATATGCCTTCCCATCACGAATTACAAACAAACACGCACATGAGCAAAATATTAAATGCGTAAGATTCAAAATTAAACGTTAAGCAGGACATGACTTCATCTTTTACAACGAAGAGAGAAAGTATACAGGAAATGAACACGATTACATTATTAAGCTAAATCTAAAAAAAATTATTAAGTAGTTTAAAAAGAAATAATTCACAAATTATAAAATAGAAAGCAAATCAAAAATTTATCCAAACTTGTGTCAGCATTATGCGATTTTGGACTTTATTTGTCAAAATGAATATATGAATATAATATACATAAAAATATAAGGATTATATAAATATACGAAGTATACGAATGAACATAAGAAGCATATGAATGTAGAAATCACTCATTGTTCATTTTTACACACACACGCACACACACACACACACACACACACACATATATATATATATATATATATGTGTGTGTGTGTGTGTACTGCCGAGGAAAGAAATTCATTGAAAATAATAAAAACATTATTAATTAGTATAATAGAATAACCACGACCACAATCTTATATTTGTTTTTGTCTTATCGCTCCAATCCGGCCTTTGGAGCCTCCCAAGAGGAGGCGCCTTTGGCACTTTGGCTTTACTAATTGGGATATCCTTAGGCAGTACTTCTCTAATTTTCCATGAATGATTACTGCTTCCGTGGCCGAGGCCCGTTCGAGTGTCCTGAGCGCATTACGGAGGTGATTCTCTCGGGCATGGAGGCGTACATTCCATATTCTACTCCTACTACTAATGCAAAAAAACCTTGGTTTAACTTTACTTGTTCTAATACTATCCGCAACAGAGAGGAGGCTTTCAGAAGGTACCGTCGCCATCCAACTCCTGACTCTCACTCAGCTTATATTTCTGCCCGGAACGAGCAAAATCTGTTCTTCAACTCGCCAAAATTCCTTTATCAGACAAAAATGTGAAAACCTATCCAATTCTATTCTTCTCGCTCTTTCTGGCATCTAGCCTAAGAACCTCTTCAACAACTTTACTTCCTCTTCTTCTCCTCTTTTCCATTCCGACGCCTCAGTTGCCGTCTCTTCTCCTGCCAAAACTGAACTCTTCGCTCAAACGTTCGATTCCAACTCAACCATGGACGATTCCGGTGCTGTTTCTCCATCTCCTCCTCCCTCTGACTTTATTTTGTCTAAAATTACAGTTTCTTTCAAAAATGTACTTTCTGACCTATCTGGGCTCAACTCTAGGATGGCGTACGTTCCTGATGGTGTTCCTCTAGTTGTTCATAAGAACTGTGCTTCAGTGCTGACACCCTGCCGAGGTACTGGTACTTTTCCTTCCTGCTGAAAGTTCGCTTTCATTCAGCTTGTCCCAAAGAAGGGTGACCGCTCTCAACCCCCGAACTATCGTCCAATTGCTTTGATTTCTTGCCTTTATAAAGTTTTTGAATTTATCCATAATAGGAAGATTCTTAAACACCTCTTCTCACAATTTTCTTTCAGATCGTCAGTATGGGTTCCGCAAGGGACGCTCTACTGGCGATCTTCTTGCATATCTCTCTGACTCTTGGTCATACTCCTTTCGGGATTTCGGTGAAACGTTTACTATTGCGCTATACATATCAAACATTTTTGATAGAGTCTGGCCCAAATCTTTAATTTCGAAACTACCCTCCTTCGGTTTCTCTCCTTCTATCTGTGCCTTCTCCTTCTATCTGTGCCTTCATCTCTAATTTCCTTTCTGGCTGATCTATAGTTGCGGTTGTAGATGGGCACTGTTCTTCTCCTAAAGCTATCAGCAGTGGTGTTTCTCAGGGTTGTGTTCTGTCACCCACTCTTTTCTTTTTATTTATTAATGGTGTTTCTTAGGGTTCTTTCTTGTCACCCACCCTTTTTCTTTTATTTATTAATGGTGTTCCTCAGGGTTCTGTCCTGTCACCCACTCTTTCGTTTAATTTATTAATGCTGTTTCTCAGGGTTCTGTCCTGTCACCCACTCTTTTCCTTTTATATATTAATGAGCTTTTAATTCGCTCTTCCTGTCCTATTCACTCCTATGCCGATGATTCGACTCTTTACTTCTCCACCCGCTTCCCAAAGCGTCCCTCTCAACAGTCACTCCATGATTCGCGTAGGACTGCTATGGAACACCTGGCCTCTGATTTTTCTTCTGTCTCTGACTGTGGCAGAGAAAACCTTTTGACTTTCAATGACTCAGTTCCTCTATCTGTCTACTCGTCACAATCTTCCACACGACTATCCCTTTACCTTCAGTAATACACTACTCAATCTTTCCTCTTTTCTTAACATTCTTGGTGTTTCCTTTTCTCGTGATCTTTTCTGGAAAGATCACGGATACTCTCTTTCCAAAACAGCTTCTAAAAGGTTAGGTGTGCTGTACCGCCTCAACAGTTTCTTCACCTTCACTCAGTTGCTGTCTCTGTACAGGGGTCTTGTCTGCCCCTGTATGGAGAATGCTTCTCATGTATAGGGTGGCTCAACCCACACAGCCGTACTTGACCGGGTGAAATCAGAGGCTTTTTTTCTCATCAATTTCCCGCCTCTTACTCACTGTTTTCAACCCCTCTCTCTTCGCCGCAATGTTGACTCACTCTCTCTTTACTGCTCTTCTGAACACTCTAACTGCATGCCCCCTTCTTTAAGGAGAGCACCCAGACTTTCGACACTTTTGCATTCATTTTCTGTCCAACTCTCTAATGCAAGGGTTAATCGGTATTTTCAGTCTTTCATCTACTCAACCGGTCAACTCTGGAACAATCTTCCTCAATCCATCTTTCCCCCTGTCTATGACCTCCAATCTTTCAAACGCAGAGTGTCTAGGCATCCAGTTGCCAGCGTTCGCCCTTGGCCCCTCCTTCCTGCATAAAAAAATATGGACAAAGAACGCTGCACTCCACTTTGGTAAGATCTTACAATATATGATCTATATATCAATGATGGTAGAACAGTTTTTAGATTGTGTATTTGTAGACTCGTCCCTTTCGTTATTGAGGTGTGTTTATTTAATATTATTTTTAGATTTTTCGCTCACCCCAATTCTTTCTCCGTTATTGAAAATAGTATAAATTTTTTAAAAATATTATTAAAATTATCTGAAATTCCTATTATATTAATTCTAACTCGCTGAAATATAATTAAAATTTGGGGTGATATTTATTTATTTTTTGTTTTTTTCATGAACAGCAAAGATATCCCCTAAAAAACGAAAATTCCCCCTAAATAACAATATGGAAAAAGATAGGCTTCAAAATTGTTTTCACTGTTTCTGCAATGGCACTTCTAAGTTTTATCCAGTTAAAATTTGAATCTGTAAATCAATTGAAAAAAGTTTGTAAAAAAAATATTTGTTTTATCTTAAATGCAAAAAACTTCACTTTTTTTCTACGTGAAGGTCAAAATATGATAAAAAAACATTCTAATAGACAGTTTATTTCCACAAGAGTTTCGATGCCCACTGGCATCCTCTTCCGGTGGATATAGAAAAAATATCCACCCGAAGAGGATGCCAGTGGGCATCGAAACTGTTGTGGAAATAAACTCTGTCTATTAGAGTGGGTTTTTATTATCTTGTTTTATCTTATTTTTAAATTCTTTTAGTCTTAACTTTTATTTTTCGGGGGGTGGAAGAAGGATTTTGACTATCGGAACTGTAATCCATATACTGTACTACAGGAGTGGGAGAAAAATCTTTAAGGATTTTATACATACAACTATTTAGCAACATTATACGGATAAGTGTTCATATGATGAAACAAATCAAACAAAAAGTATATGAGAATCTTATTCATACAAATATTTTGTTAAATTATAATTTAATCTTTAGAGAGTTTTCTATCCGCTATGATACATTTGTGGATTCTCTCTCTGTGAAACCAAGGGCATTCACATGTGGATAGTTGAAACCACTCAAACCAGGAGTGTAGAGTTTGTCACGCAAATAAACCGAAAGCCAGAAATCACATGGGGTTTAACGAAAAAAATTAGTTCAACTCCGACACATAATGTAGAACATGAAAGAATTTGAGGAAATAAAAAGAAAAGAGTTAAAATGCAAAAGTTTTCGTACATCTACTTACAAAACTATTTTATACTTCGTGTGTCCACCCACCTTAGGCTTAAAGAACTGAAATTTTTTATCAGTAGTTGGTTGTTTACTGATTAGAGCAGGGATGCTCAGACTTTAGGTACCTAAGATCTCCTTTTGTCAGCTTTATCCTAACGCGATCTTCCAGCACTAAAATTGACAAAAAAAAATTTTGCATACCAATATATTTTCTTTATTTATGCAAAATACATTTATTTAAGTAATAATTATGGAATAAGAGATATTCTTTGGTTCTTACATTATCAAATAGACGTAGATGATTTGCACTGCATGCGTCAGCAAGATACGCAAAGTTTGGATTATAGTTGCTGAGTGCTAGTTGAGGCGTCCAGATGATTATCTGTTAGAGTGGACCGGTAATTGGACTTGATGATCTTCATGTTTGAGAATGCTGATGCACAGAGGTACGTGGAACCAAAAAATTTTATCGGATGCTCTCGACTTGATTTGAAGGTCGTTTTGCAGTGTTAAAATTTTACTTTCGATGTAAGATGTGTTCATATGAAACAATATTGCTATTTTTAATACACTTTACTCAACATCTACGTCTGCACCAAACGGAAAGCACATAAATCTTGCTACAGGTTCTAGCATTGCGAAGTCTTAGAAGCCCCTCTCACAGTCTGATGAGGTTGTTCCCCTGTTCCATATATAGATCATTGTCAAAATTTGTAGGTTCTTTTTCCTGGCTTTCTAGCTCTGACATCATATTTGGGAAATGCCTCAGTTTGTGTCGCTGCAGTTGTGAGAACAATAATTTTAATTTTTGTTGAAAGGCATTCACAGAATTAATAATTTGAACAATATTTTTATCCTTTCCTTGAAACTCTAAATTGAGTTCGTTCAGCTTAGCAGTGACAGCAGTCAGAAAAGTTAAATCCAATAACTACATTTCATTTTCCAACTGCTTATATTTATCACCTCTTAAGGCCAGAAATCCCTTGATTTCGGTCAACAAATCTCTAAATCTCTGAAGAAATTTTCCCTCACTAAACTATCTTACATTAATGTATAGCAAAAGGTCTGCGTGTTCGGCTTCACTTCCTTCCGGTTGAGACCTAAAGAGGCGCCTCTGTAGACTTCTTGCCCGAATAGAACAGCGTTTTACTACGTTTTACTACGTGTTGATGAATTATGCAGATAACTATGAAAGTTCGGAAAATCACTATCATTTTTGCAGAGAGCAACGAAAACACAGGTATGGACACAACTTTGTTAATGGGTAACCGAGTGTTAGTAACAAAGTCTTTGAATGCTTGGCAAATGTCCTCTCCGAGTTTTTCTCTTCAACGGTATGATCTTCAGCAATTCTTTCTTAGTAGTCGCATTTTTAAATACCATTTTTTTATGAAAATGCACAGCTGGGATGTGTCACTAGTACCTGTCGACTCATCAAATTGAAGTGAAAAGGAAACGCATTAAACGCATTCATTTATATCTTTATTTTGTTGCACTCTCAGATCCTCACCCATCACCTCTGAACGTCGCGTAACAGTGTCTCTGAATAGCTGAATTCCTTAGCTGAAATTATTTTCGATTTATTTTGAAATGATTAAACAATGAGTCTGCTGCCTCCAAAAATGCATCTTTCATCATGCCTCCATCCTCGAACAGTTTCTTGTGTTCAGCTAACACATGACTCACCCGGAATGATGCAGTTTTGGTTGCCTTCGATTTCTCGATGGGCCTAGTAAATGTGAATTGTTGGACAGCAAGTTGAGACTTCAATTCCTTCACCTTCGTCTTGCGCACTTCACTTTTGGCTGGAAAGTCGCTCTCATATTTCTTGTGAACAGTTTTGAAATACCTCTCAACATTTTCCTTCTTAGCGAGAGCTACAGTTGAATAGCAAATCAAACACACGCACTTTGAATTCATCATTGTGAAAAAATAATCTTCTTTCCATTCACTTTGAAAATGGCCGGCATTCATAATTAGTCCTCCATTCAAATTTTAATTGAAAAATTCACTGGAAACGTACCTTTGGAGTAATTTTTTCTTTGAAAGTTTAGAATTTTAGAAATTTAGTACACTCACATGTGCTTGTTTTCTTTGCAACAACCTTCAGGCTAGTGACTAGTCTGTAATAACGGTTGTCGGTTCGTGAAATGACTGTGGTGTTGCCAAGTTTGACACGTCTGTCACCCACAGTGCGTAAAACCGATAGCTTCTTCACCGTAAGAATTTCTGACACAACTTATTGGCCACAACTTATTGGACAATGCTCTTCGCAAAACGTGTTAGAAGAAAGTAAGCATTGCCAACTAGTATAGTATGGTAAATTTTACAAATTTCCGCGGTCTATTTGAAACAAATTAACGGTCCATCGGTCGAACGCAGTCGACGTCCTGAGCACCCCTCGACTGCTGGCAATTCTGGGTTCTAGAATTTTCTCTGTGAATCTTCCTGGAAGACGGATGACTGTACAAGCCATTAGTAAGCAATGGGTCGTCGTGATAAAGAGCTGTCCATAGATCTGAAGAGATCTGCTATTGCTGCACACGAGTCCGGAAAAAGTTATAGGAAGATAGAAGAACTTCGAATTCCGATTACGACGGTTATTGCAGTTATAAAGAAATGGAAAGGCTTTGGAACAATGAAAACTCTACCAAGGTGTGGACAACCTCAAAAGATTTCAGAACGTATAGCTAGACAGATTGAAAGAATGACTGCTGCGAATCCACGAGTGACTGCAGGTGGTATTTGACAAACATTAAGATTGTTTGAGATCGATATCCATCCCTCTACTGTACGTCATACATAGAGAAAGAATGGTCTGAATGGAAGAGTTGCATGAAGAAAACTTCTGCTACGAAAAGCGCACAACGAAGCTCGTTTAAAGTACCCCAAAGATCATCAAAATGATAGATTTTCATTCTGGAAGAAAATTCTCTGGACAGACGAGACCAAATTTGGATTATTCGGGAACAACGCGCAATTGTATGTTTGTCGAAAATCAAATACTGCGTTCGAGGAAAAAAAATATCCTTCCTATGATTACACATGGTAGTGGTAGCTTGAATTCAAAGAAATATGAGGAAATTTTATAAGAAAATGTATTGACTTCAGTTCGGGAATTTCGAATGGGTCCAAATTGATTACTGCAACAAGATAATGATTCAACACAAAAGTAAGAGCACCATAAAATAGCTTCAACAAAAGAATTTCAAGTTTCTCGAGTGGCTCAGTGTAAACTCAGATCTCAATTTAATCGAGAATTTATGGTTTGATTTGAAAAATGCTGTCCGCAAGAGAAACACAGAATCAGAATGAATTTGAATGAATTGCGACAATTTTTTTAGAAGAATGGGCTAAAATTTCGACTGCGAGATGTCGAAACCTTGTTGAAAAATACCCAAAACGAATCACTGAAATCATTCAAGCCTAAGTTGGACACACAAAGTATTAACTCATTTTGGAATTAAATGTACGAAAACTTTTGCATTTTAACATTTTTTTATTTTCAATCAAATTCTTTGATGTTTCACATAATATGTCGGAGCTGAAGTAATTTTCTTATTTGATAAATTTTTGTAAACAAACAGTGAACTTTTCAGAACTATCCCATGCATGGTACAAAAGATGGGGACCAATATATCCGAAATATTTCTCTGTACGAATACTTATGAGCTCCACTGTAATTGGTTGACATTGGTGATCGTTTGATCATTTTTGTTTTTAGTAAAATTTAAATTACTTCCTTTGATGATTATTCCTTTGAACCTCAAAGTTACGTAGTATAATTTCATATTACGAATTTAACATTTATTATTTTTGTTTTAAATACGGTATTTATATTTCCTGGAAATTAGTAACGGTTATTGGTTGTCGTGTAAACTTATATTAGTTAATGTCGGTGTAAATATGTAAAGTTCAATGGTTTTATTATTTATACTTTATATACAAGAGTGTTCCCAAAGGTTACATACGTTTGTTTGATTTAAAAATTCGTAAATTGTTGCGGGAATATTAAGGCCAACAGCAACCGGCCATGCTTTAATTTAAAGTTTGAAGTTTTCTCTTTCGAGAACCCTAGCCCCATCAACCCCACTTTTGTATCCTCCCATTTAAGCAAATAATTAAGAAAAGTTCCAGTTGAGTATCTGGGAAGCGCCAGTAGGAGACAGGAGCGAGTGCACTATACATTGACCATGAAAACAAAGAAATGATTTTTAAGAATTTAAGCGTTGCAGCGTACCTCAAGAGTCTTGATAATCTTGGCCTACAGTACATATACTTGGTAATTGTCCACCATTGACTTGGATGTGAAACTGGACACGTTGACATATGCTTTCGCTAACGCATTTTAGTATTTTCTGTTGCACAAAAGACGAGAATTTTTGTGAACACGATAGGAAATTTCAAGTCAGGAAAGATATCTTAGAAATAAAATTTTTTTACTTGTAAATTTTCAAAGATATGATAGAATTATTTGAACACAAAGATTTGTAGTGCCATCTGCCGCAAGAATTGGAAATTAGGCCTACTTTTCTATTGAAGTATCTATTTCATTTGAATAAGGATTTAACCAACATTACCTGACTAACCTTATATATATATATATATATAAAGTACTCATTTTTTAATAAGAGGGAGCGTGGGCAAACTTGTCTTTCACCAACTCGCATATTCCAATATTCCATTTTTCACTGGAATTCCGTCATGCCTTTGACTTAGATCGCGTTTCCCACCTCCGCCGAAGAACGAAGAAGTCTTTCCATCTCTTTTATTAAAGGGTTCTTCTCCTCTCATTTTCTTCTTTCATATCTCATCACTTTCTTTCAAATCCTTCACCTTCATTCCCTCCTTCAACATTCACTCCTTTGCAGATTATCTTTTCGTGGGCTTCCGACGACGCCTTTTCGCGTCGCATCCTCGTTCTTCATTGCGGTCAGTTCTGGTGAATGATTTTCTACAGATGGAAAAATATGAATATTCTTTATATAAGCTTATTTAAAGGACTTAGTCTTAATATTTTAATATTCGAACTCTGTCGTTCGAGCAAAATTACTAATTATTATTATTATTATTATTATTATTATTATTATTATTATTATTATTATTATTATTACCCGCTCCCCATTTATAATTTTTCGTTTTTAACATTTTATGTACGTATCATTTTAAAAGGGCCACAAAATATAATTATATAAAGAATATAAACATGTAGGAGTGAATGAAAAAGCATAAGTACGAATATTAAGAATACTGAGGATGTTCGTCTACCGAAAGATTAAAAATATATTAAAAATTTTAAACTCACTTGAACGTAGCATCGTTTTTCAATTTACTGAAAGACCGCGAATGAGCTTTTGATTTTAATAAAAGAGGGTTATTTTTATCTCTATTAATAATGAGGTCTCTTTGAAAATCATCAGACTGGGTCTAATTCAATGTTTCTTTCCCAGTACTTCTGCCTAATTGGGTTTACCCTTTTCATTATAAATTTAATAACAAAAGTACTATTTATACTAAACTTATATATAATCCGTAATTCTCTCTCTCTCTCTCTCTCTCTCTCTCTCTCTCTCTCTCTCTCTATATATATATAATATATATATATATATATATATAATGCAGGAAGGAGGGGCCAAAGGCGAATGCCCACAAAAACGCTCCTCTCATAGAGGAAGAAGAGAGCCAAAATCAAGGTCCAAGGTTTTCGAGATGCCTGGACACTTTGTGTTTGAAAGATTGAAGGTCATAGACGGGGGTAAATATGGGTTGAGGAAGATTGTTTCAAAGTTGACCGGTAAGTCGATGAAAGATTGAAAATACCGATTAACCCTTGCGTTAGAGAGTTGGACAAAAAAAGAATAAGAGTGTGTTGAAAGTCTGGTACTGCGCGTTCTCCTTAAAGGAGGAGGCATGCAAATGGAGAGTTCAGAAGTCCGTTACAATAGCGATAGTAAAGAGAGAGCGAGGGAACATTGCGGCGAAGAGAGAGAGATTGAAGACAGTGAGTAAGAGGCGGGGAATTGATGAGACGGAAAGCCTTTGATTCTACTCAGTCAAGTTGAGCTAACGATATATATATATATACATACAGTATATAGTGGGTGTCAAAATTACGAGTCTAATTCGAATTTTCGTAACAGTTAGAAATTAACATGAAAAAATGTGATGGAACTTTATTAATTCGTAATTTAATAACGAAACAGGAAATGAATATTAAAAAAAAAAAATTGCACCACAAATGAAGAATATAATCTCATTTTTTATTTATATTTCGCAACCAACATAGCAGCCACCTCTCGTGGCACCGATTCAATCAATTTATTGGTGGTATCTTGGGCATGTTGTTCGAGCTTTACTGTGTCATTTCCCACAGATCAGTTGGGCTGTTAGTATTGTCCTTTTTTTTTTCTTCTGTAAACGACGTCCATAAATGCTTAATTGGATTGGGCTACGCCTTGGCTCGTGTCGTAACACCGCTTTCCGTTGATCAGCGAAGATAAGCGACATTGGAGAGATGCCAACCCAGTTTTCACACCGAAAAACTTTGTAAATTAGAATATAATCAATTCGGAGGGCCTGAAACTATCACAGCGCTCAGGCCATGTGATGCAGCCCATTGCGCTAACTCCTGGAATATTTTTCTAACACGATAGGGAGTCGAACGACCAACCTCAGTATCTTTCTTCACTTGGCTTTAAAGGAAACGTTGTTATCCACTCACCTTCAGACGCTGGCTCACCTCAAAGCATATATTTGAGTACATTATATATAATTACATATAATTTTACATAATTATAACAATTATAAATTAAATTATTTTCAGTGTATGCAAAGTGGACTCCATTTTTCTGAAAATCTCACATAAATAGAGTTAAAAAGTTCGAAATACTGTATGTTATTTGTTTTAAAAACATCTCTGTTTATTATGATAAGTATGGATTGAAACACATACAGCCTTACTTATTTAGGAAACAGAATTTTGAGTGAAGATGAAATCTATTTGTACGTTCATTGTTCATTTTAATTTTGACATTTTAGATGTTTAGCTATTTTAGGATGTTTCAATGTGTTTAAAGTTTGAATGTTTTCATATTTCCTTTGTAAAAAGACCTAATCTTTAAGTGTTTTTAGATAAGATAAACTATAAATTTAACTTTTAATATAATTTTATATATATATATATATATTAAAGGGAATCTGTGTAACTAGGGATTTTATGAAATCCCCAAAATGTTCAGGGATTTCATTTAAGGTTAAGTCGTGATATTTTCGTTAGTTTTAATGAAAATATCACGACTTAACCAGTCGTCAAGGGCGTACAGTTGACCTAACCGGGCATTCAATAATTTTCCTGTAGGTTTAACGAAAATATCACGTCTCAACCTTACATGAAATCCATTAACATTTTAGGGATTTCATGAAATCCCGAGTTACAGATTCCCTCTAACATATACAGTATATATCATAGTTTAGAACAGTGGTCCGCAACCTGGGGGTCCGTGAATGAGTTCCAGGGGTCCGCAGAAGACAAGAGGTATATTCTAATTCACGCAAAATTAGAATATACAAATTATTTTCGCGAAGGGGTCCCCAAAAATAATCCATATTCTACTATGGTCCACAAGTGAGAAAAAGCTAGCGGCCACTGGTTTAGAAGACTTGAATTATTTCAAAACTGCGTATTTACAACCTCGAGTTAGCGCATCGAAAAAGCTTGTTAGCGCGTCAAAAAAAGTTTACCTTACAGTACATTCGTCTAGGGTCAGTATTTTCCGTTGAACCTCGTTCAAAGAGACCTTTCATATATCCTTTTGGTCGAAAAGACAAAACACCGACACTAAAACCTAACTTAATTTACTCCACAATAACGTGTCAATTTTATGTGAAATCGATCAGATGTTGTTAGCCCTGTTCAAAAACCCTGTTGAGGTCGGGGTGGGGGTGAGTAAGGAGGAAAGAAGACTCTAACTCTTCCTAGAGGTGCAGACCATTTATAAGTAAGTTACATCAACATTTAATATACAGGGTGTTCATAAATTATCCTTACAAATTCAGTTGGAATTGAATTTGTAAAGCTAATTTATGGGTACCCTTAATTACTATTTGCACTGTAACTGCTTGTGATGTACTTTTTTTTTATTAACTCGAAGTACTTCTTACTTCACTGGCTACGCCATAACCAAGTTGCAACACCACTTCCCGTTAAATCAGCGAAGTTAAGCGACGTTGCGGCTGATCAGTAGTTGGATAGGTGACACTCCTCTGCGTTCAGATGATGTATTGACCCTTAGATGGTTTGAATTCCGTATAAATCTGTACTTCCTCTTCATCAAATGGCCTTTGATTTTACGAAGGACGTTAAACACCCCCAAACAATTTTATTTCTACTTCACAGCTTTATCAATAATTTTAAATGCAATTTCCGTTTAAGAACGCCAACAGTCTCTCTTTTATCGTTACCATGACGACACCAAACCTGCATAAACTCTCTCTCTCTCTCTCTCTTGTAATTTACGTGACCTTTGCATGTTTATCGCTGTTTTATCAACTTGGCGACACTCGGATAAGACACAAAAGAACGTTCCTTAACTATCTTAAGATAAACAGAGGCAAACTCTGATATTATAGTGTTGCCTAAACATTAAAAAAAGTCTTCGGTTGTCATGTTTTTTCGTCCTCGGCTATTTAACAGACTTGAATGCCTGAGTTAATGACATCAATTATGGCCATCATTAATTACTCCTGCGGCAGTTACTATAATTTTAGTTCGGTCACCTTCAGATGTTCTTATGTAAAGCCAAGATTATTAATTAAAAATGTTCAAATTTAAAGTGACAATTCGAACAGGCATGTCTTACACACACAAAGTTTGGCTACTCTACAAAACCGCGACATCTCACGCATTTTCGCATATTCATTTCTGTATCGCGACATTTACCCAATTTTAAAAACCTAATAGATTTAATAAAACCTTACCTAACTTAGCGTAACCTAACCTAACCTAACCTTACCTTAATTATAATTATATCTCCATTCATGATAAAAGCGATTTTAAAGTAATTATATTATTAGCAACACTGCTAATGTCGTGATACGTACGTTCGTGTCGTGATGGGCTCCGTGTGTATTCTCAAGATTGTCTCGATTCCGTAGGAATACACACACACACTTGTGCGCATCTCCGCAAATGTGAGGTACCGACTTTTTTAAACCCATGTATCAAAAAAGTAGTTAACTTAACCTAACCTAACCTAACCTAAACTAAACTTAGTGCCACCGAGCTGAGAAGAGCATGTTTCGGTCGCAATTGAGGGCTTGAAGAGTGGTTTCTGTTAAGTCAGTAAATAATGAGGTACTCATTAATCTAACGTAATCTATTCCCTAGATTTTTTTGTTTTCTAATCAAGCCTAACCTAGCGTAACCTAACCTAACAACCAGGACCAATTTATCTTTTTTCTAACGGTAAAAAATTTTCTAGATTTTTTATACTAATTTCTTAATGTTCCGAGATACCAAAAGTGTTATCTCGCAAAAAAAAAAAAAAAATTACCCCACTACATCTGTGAATTATCACACACCCCACTTCACTTATGCCCAGTTGCCTACACACACACACACACACACACACACACACCACACACACACACACACTGCATGCAAAACAATGCAAATTCCATGTTCTAAAAACGTGTTTTAATTCAATATTTTTATAGTTTTTGTCAATTATTTCAATTATTTGAACATTTCATTTAAATAATTACTTCGTGATTTCATCTGGTCTTTAATAAAGAAGTTAATTTCCGTATTAGAATCGAAAAAGGGGCCAAGAAAATGAGGATGAAAACCGTCGCAGTTCTCTACTCTAAAGGAATAAGAATGGACATATTCCCAAACCCATGAGATCGGGAACAAAGCATGCTGCAAGGCACGCTCACCCTCCCTTCAAAACCTAACAGAAACTTAAAGCTTATATTAAGATATTATTATGCTTGATTACGGCAATAATATATATATATATATATATATATATATATATATATATATAGGTACGGGTGGCCCATAATTGAGGAACCATACGAAATTGTATTTCTTTTTTCTAATAATTCTTGTACTTTCTAATAATGTTTTTTTTCTTTTTGATGAAAAAAATCGAGTGGAATGATATCTGGTGACCTGGGTGGCCATTCGATAGGTCCTCTTCGGCCAATCCATCTGTTGGGAACGTTTTATCAAGGTATTTGCAAACTTGCATGGCAAAATGAGGAGGTGCACCGTCTTGCTGTAAAAACATGCCACGTCGTTTGTTTATCGGTACGTCATCCAGGTAATTCATCAAAAAGAAAATAAAGAAAAAAAAAAACGTTATTAGAAAGTACAAGAATTATTTAAAAAAAGAAATACAATTATTCCTATGGTTCCTGAATTATGGACCACCCGGTATATTGTATATAGTTCGGAAAAAAGTTCGCCTAGGAACATGAAATTTCTAAAAGAATTAGTAAGAATTAGTAAACAATTAAGATTTTTATTTTTAAAATTTTATTACTGTCACCAAAAGAATAAAATATGCACTTTAGAAATTTTGTTTCAAGGACTTTTTCCCGAAACACTCTCTCTCTCTCTCTCTCTCTCTCTCTCCTCTCTCTCTCTCTCTCTCTATATATATATATATATATATATATATATATATTAACAATGTTCAAAACAACTTCAATTATAACTTAAGGGAAAGTAGGATGGAAAGTTTCATATCTTACGCAAAATACCATTCTGCCCATACGTCCATTTCAGGTATGAGCAGCTCGTAGCAACATTGCCAAGTACTATATGTATCGTATCAGGCATGGGGTAGTTGTAATTTGTAATTGTAGTTGATTGTAATTAATTACACTCTTTCATGTAATTGGCAAGTAATTGCAATTGGCTACCTAAAATGTAATTGTAATTAATTACATTAGGAAATGAAGGTAATTGATATAATTACTTTCAATTACTTTCATTTACATGAATATTAAAGTTAGTCATACTTATAGTTTAAACTACTTGCTCATCATGTCTCATGGAGCTTTTTCTTTTTAAATAAAATGTTCCATTTATTTCAAATGTTTCTAACTAAAGTGCCAGTTTTTTGTTCTTATTATTTGATAAAATAAATGCCACTTTTTTTGTCTTATATTCATATTTTTTGAGTGCCTTATCTTTGGTTTCATTATACCATATCACATAATACTATATATCCAATATCCAATTGTCTATAGCAAGAACTGCTTGATGAAAAATACAGTTCCGTGCAATGTTAAAAAAAGAGTACATTTTATTGACCTAATATTACCTAGTTTTCATTGAAGATGATGGCCAAAACTGAAAATGGAATTGAAATACCTCAGTAGAAAAGCATGACATGAATCAAATAGTGTGTATTTATAAAAAAGAAATGTAATTCTTTGTAAATGTAATTATAATTGTAATTAAATACTTTACTAAGTAATTGTAATTGTAATTAAGTATTTCACCATCTACAGTAGTTGTAATTGAGTATATGTCAAGTAATTGTAATTAATTACATTGACCAAGTAATTACCCCATATATATATTATATATATATATATATATATATATATATATATATATATATATATATAAACATGTATACACTGTATATTAAACAATCCATATTAAACCTACTGTAAAAAAAATGCATATTGAGTAAAGTTCAAATATGCAAAAATGTCTTCTCCATTTTCGCTTTTGCCGTGGGCAAAAATCATCGTTTTACTTCAATTGCAATGAAATTTGCTTTTTACTACTTCAGTTGCCGCAAATCACTCGAGGAAGAGATCTCGCGTTTATCTTATAATCTTTCTACATTTCATACTAAAACGTCAAAGATATTTCACATTCTGACATTTAATAAACGTTGTAGCAAGCTCTTATCATGCTTTTGACTTCATTTATTGTTTGTTGCACAGTGACGTTGTATAAATGTATGTGTGTGTGTGTGTTGACAAAATGTAACTTGAATAGACATAAATTCACAATTTCTTTATTTCTAATTTGTCGCGAAATATGATATTTTGAAATATTTGCACACATTTTTTTCCAAATGAACAACTCAAAACTTTACAATCCGTACAAGTTTCAAAGATGTTCAACATGAAGTGAAGAAGTGCGATTACAACATGAAGGTACAAATAATATGTTTATTAAATGTATTAAATTTATTTCTTATGCCTTAAGGCGTCAGTCCTTATGTATTAATTAATATAATTTCCACGCGTGTAGTGAAGTTAAATCTTTGAGACTAATTATTACGGCGCAAACCCACGAATAATTAAACAATCTCAAGGAGTCAAATTGGAGATGTTTGGCAACGAAATATCAGATATTTCTTGGAAATTCAAAAGTACATTTTCGATTATAATAAAAGCAACAGCTGCAAATAGCAGAAGTGCAAGTTTTAGGATTATGCAGTTTATGAAATGCTGGATATAACACACACACACACACACACACACACACACACACACACACACGTCTGGCAACCTCACAAACCAGTGACATTCTCACATTTTTAATTGTGAATGGCGAGATTTAACCTAATTTAAATAGCGCAATTAAATTAACCAAACCTAACCTAGCATAACATTGTTTCCTTCATTGTACCCCTTTTCCTTATAGTATTTAGTGATCTCAAATTGAAAATATAAATCTGAATCTATAGCAACACGACTAATGATACTACCCCTCGCGTTCGTGTCGCGATGATCTGTGTGTATCCTAAATTTGTCGCGATGGCGTAAGGTAGCCAAGAAAACACACACACATTGTATTAAATTGTGTACAAATATTCTAACTAAAACTTTCTTTTTAAAGTATAATTTTCATTACTTACAGTAGCGCTCATAAGTATTCATACAGGGAAATATTTCAGTCATATTCGTCCTTATCTTTTGTACTATGCAAACGATAGTTATGAAAAGTTTATCGTTCATTTGGCAAAATTTAACAAATAAAAAATTAGTTGAACTCCAACATATAATTAATGTAAAACATTGTAGAATCTGAGGGAAATAAAAACAAACTTAAAAGGCAAAAGTTTTCGTACATTTACTTACAAAATGAGTCAATACTTTGCGTGTTCACCTTTTTCCTTGAATGATTTCAATGATTCGTTTTGGGGTATTTTTCTACACGGTTTCGACATCTTTTGATACAAATTTTAGCCCATTCTTCAAAAGAAAATTGTTACAATTCATTCAGATTTTCAAATCAAACCATAAATTCTTGATTAAATTGAGATCTGGGCTTTGACTAGGCCACTCGAAAAGCTTGAAATTTTTTTATTGAAACCATTTCATGGTGCTCTTACTTTTATGTTCCGGATCATTATCTTGTTGAAGTATCCAACTGCGACCAATTCGTAACTCCCGAACTAAAGGCAATACATTTTCTTCTAAACATTTCTGATATTTCTTCGAATTCAAGATTCCATTGATGACAACAAGCTTTCCTGGACCAGAAGCACTAAAACATCCTCCAAAGAAGGAAAACTACCACCACACACTCACAGGCTCAAAATACTTGGGGGTCACATACAACACATCATTATCTTTTGCAAACGACATTCAGGACGTTAAAAACAAATGTACGTCAAGACTTAACACGCTTCATGTACTAACAGGCACAAACTTTGGACACCAGCAGGAAACAACATCACTCATATACAACAATATATTCGCTCAGTTATGGACTATGCTAGCCCATGCTGGGCACCCATTATCTCAAACACACACACAAACACCTTACAGACAATACAAAACAACGCACTTCGCATCATTACAGGATGTACTCAAACAACACTAATAGAACACCTGCACACAGAAACAAAAATACTGAAAATTAGGGAACATTTAAACATGAGGGGAACACAATTCATCGCAGCAGCGACAACTAACCCACAACACCCTTGCCACTACATGTACAACCATGCATCAACACCTCGCACCATTAAGGGAACACCAGAGAGACATTACAGTATAACCAAACACTCCATTCCATACCATGCCCCACAGACATCACACAATACAGAAAACACACACAAACACACACACACACACCTAACCCACAAAGCACTGACACGACTCGATTCGAATGCGGTCCTAGGTGCGAAGCCGCCACCCATTGACAGGTCAGAGACCAGCCTGAGCAGATCGGATCGAGTTAACTTAGCACGATTCCGATGTGGACATCACCCCAATTTACAGACATATAAACACAGACTAGACAACTCCATAGACGACACCTGCCACCTGTCCCAGGACACACCACAAACAATTGAACACATTATGACAGACTGTACCGCTTTAGCACAACATAGAACACAACACAACATCACTAGTGCGCTGAACCTCTGGTCCAGTCCGAAGAGGGTGATGGGTTACCTGCTTGCCGCCGCGCCGGCTTGCTCGATCAGGTCGGCTGATCGGCTAACCAACAACAACAACCGTACAAAGGATGTTTTTTCCCTCGAATTTAATATTTGATTTTCGACAAACATACCGTTGTTCGTTGTTCCCGAATAATTCAATTTTGGTCTTGTTTGTCCAGAGAATTTTCTTCCAGAATGCAAATCGATCATTTTTTATGATCCTTGGCGTATTTTAACGAGTTTCGTTGTGCGCTTTTCGTAGTAGAAATTTTCTGCATTTGCAATTCTTCTATACAGATCATTCTTTCTCAGTGTACGAGGTATAGAAGAAGGATGGACATCGATCTCAGACAATCTTAATGTTTATCAAATAACACCCGCAGTCACTCCTGGATTCGCAGCACCCATCTAGCTGTACGTTCTGAAATCTCTTGAGGTTATCCACACCTTCATAGAGTTTTGATTGTTACAAAGCCTTTCCATTTCTTTATAACTGCAGCAACAGCAACTGTCGTAAATGGAATTCGAAGTTCTCCTATCTTCCTATAACTCTTTCCAGACTCGTGTGTAGCAATAGCAGATCTCTTTAGATCTATAGATACCTCTCTTTATCACGACGACCCATTGCTTACTAATGGCTCGTACAGTCAGTCATCCGTCTTCCATGAAGATTCACAGAGAAAATTCTATAATTGAGAATTGCCGTCTTTAATCAATAAACAGTCCACTACTGAAAAAAAAAATTAAATCCTTGAAGTTTACGGTGGCCACACAAAGTATTAAATACTTTTTGTAAATAAATGTATGAAAACTTTTGCATTTCAACTTTTTATGCTACTTCTTTCATGTTTTTATTTCCTCCGTTTACTGTTGAGAAACGTGGAAGAGACATTTATTATAACTGCAACACATTACAGATAGTTTGTTTCAGATTTTCCGAAATTGCAGGACCGGTAACGTGACTTGCAAAACAGAATTCAAATTCCAAACTTGACACAAAAAATATATACATTCGTTGAAAATAATCACAGAAGCGTAAGAAAAGAAGTGTAGTTAAATTTACAGTTAAATTGTATATATATATATATATAATATATATATATTATATATATATATATATATATATATGATGAATAAAACCACGAAGGAAAGGAAACACAAAAAGGTGCTCAAGCGCTTTCGTCTAATGACATCCTCAGGAACACTGAAGTACATAAAAGGTTACTTCAGTGTTCCTGAGGATGTCATTAGACGAAAGCGCTTGAGCACCTTTTTGTGTTTCCTTTCCTTCGTGGTTTTATTCATCATAAATATTTTTCACGTGTTACTTTCGTGAAATAATTTTCATATATATATATATATATATATATATATATATATATATATATATATATATCTATATAATATAATATATATATATAAACTTATATATATATATATATATATATATATATATATATATATATATATATATAATGATACACACAGACCGTGCATGGAACAAGGAACTCTTCTAGGAAAATTAAATCTACTATAGTCCGAATAAGTAATGGTAAATGACAAACACTATAGTTTTTTCTTTTTCATGATGTTAGCCCGACGCGGTCAACGGGTCACTCGCAAAGAGGTCCCAAAAATATAGTTTCCCTCACCAGTTATCTGCAAAACAGATACGATCCAGCTTTGGGACAGGATCTAGGGTTTAAAGCAGCCTAGCCCCGCTACATTTACCCCGCTACATTTACCCCTTTTTCTTTGATGTATTCAATCTGACGTGAAGGCAGCGAGTCTTTTTGCTTATAATGAGGTTCTAAATGTAGCGGGGCTAAGCTGCTTTAACCCTATATCCTGTCCCAAAGCTGGATCCTATCTGCTTTGCAGATAGCTGGTGAGGGAAGCTATATTTCTGGGACCTCTTTGCGAGTGACCCGTTTGCCCCTCGGGCTAACATCATGAAAAGAAAAAACTATAGTGTTTCTCATTTACCATTACTTATTCGGACTATAGTGGATTTAATTTTCCTAGAAGAGTTCCTTGTTCCATGCACGGTCTGTATGTATCATAGAATGGTTCCCTGAGGTTTTTGAGTTAATTCCCATATAATATATATATATATATATCTATATATATATATCTGCATATAACTGCATGACCGCGCAAGTATATAATGAATAGAAACGACATAATGTTAA
The DNA here is from genome assembly GCA_023014485.1 of Bathynomus jamesi. NCBI lineage: Eukaryota > Metazoa > Arthropoda > Malacostraca > Isopoda > Cirolanidae > Bathynomus > Bathynomus jamesi. The sequence goes on along the minus strand of JAJOZX010006515.1, from coordinate 35,434 downwards.
GGAACGTTCCTTAACACTTATGTCGTTTCTATTCATTTATATACTGCGCGGTCATTGCAGTTATTATGCGCATATTCACGATTTGCGAGGGTGCCCTCTCAGGGCATTGGTTTCTGCCCAATGTGGGAGAATTTCGATTTGTGATTAAGTGAGGTCCGTAGCATAATGGTAGCGTGTCCAACCGGCAATTGGAAGGCCCTGGGTTCGATTCCCAGGCGGTTCGCCTCATTTTTCATTTATTCGTTATCTCTCCCCTCGTGTGCAGAAACGTTCCCTTAATACTTATGTCGTTTCTATTCATATATATATATATATATATATATATAACCGGGTGTCCGAGAATTATCTGTACAATTTTTGGCTGTTATTAAAAGTCAACCATGAAGTGTAGAAATTCCAGTGGTTGTCCCTTTTAACAGAGAAACTCATTACGTTTTTTCTGATAACAAGTTTTGACAAGTTTTTTCTTTTTTGTACGCGGGTGACAGACATTGATGATTTAAAAGCAAGAATCACAGCTGCTATTGAGCGAATTGATGTGGATATGCTGCAGCGTACATGGCAACATTTGGATTATCGATTGGATGTTTTGCGAATCCTGATGGTGCACATATCGAATGTTTGTAACAACGTACTTTAACAAAAGAAACTTTTGAAATACAGATTCTAAATAATCTTGTTTAAGAATTTTTACGTGTGTTATCAAGAATTTTATTAAAAGATGAAAATTGTACAGATAATTTTCGGACACACTGGAATTTCTAAAAACTTGTCAAAACTTGGTATCAGAAAAAACTTAAGAGATTCTCTGTAAAATGGGACAACACTGGAATTTCTACACTTCATGGTTGACTTTTAATAAACAGCCAAAACTTTGTACAGATAATTCTCGGACACCCTGTATATATATTTGAAATGAAAATGAAAAGGTTTATTGGCAGACTATAGTCCATATGAAAATAATATTAATACAATGACAGTTCATGTACTAAGGATAGAAATATATACAATTGATTAGAAATAATACTGTAATGTCGAAGTTAAGTGGAACTTCATACAGACGTTTTCGTACCAAGAGGTCCATAGCTTAGAGCCTTAGAGGATAAATGGCAGGGCTCATGGATAGCTTGGATGATCGGGTTGGTTGATTTTTTAATTCTTTGCATTAGACGTGTTGAGCACGTCTTGTTACCTCCGGGAAGCTCGGGACATTGCGGGTAGCAAACATTTGCGAAGCTTAGCATCTCGGGGGTAATTTATGTAAGAGTCTAAAAGACCTGTTGTACAGCAAATTTAGAGTTCTGCCAGAAACCTTTTTTATAATTCACCCACAGTTGCTGTCCGTATATATTACTGCAGAAAGTACGAAAGAGAATGTCTTTAGCTTCACTTGTACAGAATCGAAAGTTTCTTATGGTCATATTCGCTTTAGCACACAGGCTTCGAGATTGTTTTCTTATATCCGAGTCATCACTCAAGGAGCTGGTAATAGTTTGACCCAAATACTTAAACTCTTGTACTTCCTCAATTACTTCACCATTCATTTTAAACCTTATATCAGCTGGCTGATTACAGCTTTTAGGATGAAATTGCATAACCTTAGTTTTTGTAACATTAAAAAGAATATCATATTTCTGCGAATACACTTCGCAGACTTTTAGTAGCCGATCCAGACCTTTAACAGAGGGACTTATTAACATCATATCATCGGCATAAAGTAAGTTATTTATTTTTGTGTGTGTATATATATACACACAGGGTGTTTCAGGAGGAAAGGTCAATACTTCGGGAGGTGATAGGGAGCTATTGAAGAATAGGGACCCCAGCCTTCTTTAGTTAGCTTTATAAGGCTAACTAACGAAAATATCATGACCTAACCTAACCAATCGTCAAGGGCGTACAGTTAACCTAACGATTGGTTAGGTTAGGTCGTGATATTTTCGTTAGTTAGCCTTACAAGCCTAACTAAAGAAGGCTGGGTCCCTATTCTTCAATAGCTCCGGTGATACTATCGGTCATTGTGAGAAAAAAAGTTCATATGAATATGTGTCTAATTCTGAATGGTTATGGAGAGAGAGCTGTTTGAATCTACAAATACAAAAGCATTGTTAATGGTAATCAAGAAAGAGAAACCAATTACTGTTTCTAACATTAATGTTTAAACATTGGCATTTTGAATGGTATCAGATACAGAAATGACAAATTTGTTACAGTTTACAATACGTTTTCGAAAATCCCACCGTCAACCTCAATGCACTTTGCAACTCGTGTGCGAAGATCGCGTGTTGTTCGTCTGAGTTGATCTTGACGTTCCTTCATGCGGGTATCAGCATCCAAAATGCGCGCGAGCAATTCGTCTCGTGTATCCACCTTTCTTTTGTAAACTTGACTTTTCATCCACCCCCACAAACAATAATCTAACGGAGAGAGGTCTGGAGACCTTGGTGGCCATTGAAAGGGACCACCGCGGCCGATCCATTGACCAGGGAAAGTTTGATTTAGGTATTGCATCACCAGATGGGTAGAATGTGGAGGAGCTCCGTCATGCTGAAAGTACATACCAGCGCGTGTAGCCAAAGGAACATCCTCCAATAGTCCTGGCAATTCATTTTGCAGAAATTCTAGGTAACTTTGTCCCGTAAGACGATTCTCTAAAGTAACAGGGCCAATCAGCTGATCATCGATGATACCGCACCACACATTAGCAGAGAAGCGATGTTCAAAATTTGTTTTCACAGTGACATTTGGATTTTCGTCTGACCACCGATGAGAGTTACGAGTGTTGTTGATACCGTCACGGGTGAAAGTAGCTTCATCGGTGAACAGTATTAATCGAAGCAATCGGCAATTAGCACTTACCCAATGACAAAATTCCAGTCGCATGGCAGCGTCTCCTGGTTGAAGGTGTTGTACACGCTGTACATGATATGGATGCAAGCCTTCCTCACGTAATGTCCGCCATACTCTTGTGTGTAGTACACCGAGACGTGTAGAAATTCTTCGTGAGCTAGTAGTAGGACTACGCTCTACCAACTGAAGAATGTTTTCCACTTCATCCACATCTTGTTGACCTTCACGTTCAGATGAAACATGAGCGCTGGGAAGTGTACCAATCTCACGCAATGTGTTGAAAACCCTGGTAAACACTCTTCGATCCGGAATTCTGCGGTTCGGAAACCGTCGACGGTATTTTGCAACAGCAGCTGTTGCACTTCCATCGCAAAAACCGTAGACATACACCATATCTGCATATTCGGCATGTGTGAAGGTGTGTGGCATTCTTAATACTGCTTCAAACACCAAACAATGTCACTCACAACAGTCAGCTGTCAATTGGCTTATGTTACATGCTTACACTACAGCTTACATGGTTCAAGGTTATTGGGGAGGGAAGGGGGAGGAAGAGCTGCGCGCGCATCAGATTCAAACGGCTCTATCTCCGTAACCATTCAGAATTAGACACATGTTCATATGAACTTTTTTTCTCACAATGACCGATACTATCACCTCCCGAAGTATTGACCTTTCTCCTGAAACACCCTGTATATATATTTTGACCTTATCATACAGCAATTTCAAATCCAGTTGTTTACTAGTTGGCAATTGCCGCCTGTTGTACAGGGAATGCCTGCAAGTAAAACCATCGTATGTCCAATAAGCTGAAAACTGGACATCGGTATTTCCCGATAATACCTTTATAAACATACCATACCACGTGAAGTGTGGTATAAATAAAAAGGTATTTCAATTTCCTATTAATATATTGTCACAGTCTTGTGTAAAAGTGTTCCGTGACGTCATGATGATGTCATAAGTGGCTTATATAATATAAAGGCAATATAATATAATGTTTGTTTAATATAAATTTAAACATAATTGGATTATGTTTATTAACATAGGTAAAAATGAGAGAGAAAAGATACATACAACTTAATATAAATTTTATTAAATAATATTTACAATAGTCTCAGTTTCCGTCAGGTCAGCAGTACTGGTAGCAATATTCACCAGTCAGTAGACTTAGTATGGTTGAATCCCTCCTCCTCTTCCTCCTCCTCCTTTCTTGGACAGAATATCTACCAACTCTTGTGGCAGGTTGTCACCTTCAGTCCAGTCATGCTCAAGATCTCCATTCTTGTCGGCCTTCCACCCATGTCCAGCTGAGGTGGAAATGTCTGAATAAGCAAGATGAGGGTTTTTCCAGACATGAGTTTGGTTGGTAACCTTCAGAACGTGAATCTTCAGTGACGCTCATCATGGTGGCAAGAGAAAGTCAATTCCATCATAGCTAGAAAGTGGTGAACCAGATCCTGTGTGGAATTTCTGCTTGGTCAAGCAGTGGTGCAATTTGTTGACATCTGTGTATGATGACTTACCATACAGAGAGCAAACGAACTTCTCCAGCTCCGTCTGACTACCTTCAGGAACGCCGCGTTTGTCGCCAAGTGTCCTGAAAACGCCCATGAATACTGAATGCTTTTCCAAGGTCTTCATGGCTGTGATCTTTTCTTGAGAATGAAGGCACTGGATGAGTCACAGTCAGAAAAGACATGCAGTGCAAGCATTGCCGAACACATCAGTGTACCATGTTTACTGATGAGGTATTTTATGTCCAATAGTCGTCTTTTGTTTGCACCACCTGTATTAAAGCACACATTCTGCTGTAGTTGGTTACCATAATACAGGCGCAGCATGAATATATCAGTGTCGGACGATGAGGTCAGATGCAGATGTTGCAGTCACATGGCAACAGTGCAACAGAACTGCAACAGAGACAAGAGAGCTTTCTTCTGTGATACCATCAGATGATGTCAAGGAGGTACAACTATCCTCACAGACATAAAAGATTTGACGACCCTGGAGTTGTGGAGCATACTTCTTTTACTATGACAGAAGAAGCTTGATCAAGTTAGGTTTGTCATTATTTGAGAGGAAGGACTTTCATTCTTTTGGCAGCTTCGTTGATGAACCTTTTACCTGGTATGTATCCGAATATCCTCGTCGTCTCCTCTCAGCTAACTTAATTGAATTGGTCTTTAGGTATCGGTGACAGAGTTTTATTTCTTCACTTTGGGTAGAACACTGAGGACTTTCTGACACTCTACATGTCTGAAGTAGAGCAGTGAGTAACTGCCGTAGGGCGTTCCCGTCAATAATGTATGCACTTAAATCATCAAGGCCAGGATGGTCAACCAGCGCAGTGTCATCTTCAAGCTGATGCATAAGTTTGGTTTTATTTGTCTTCACTGGAGGGCCATTTGGTGTAGCTAACGGCCATGGAACAGAACCTAGTGGATGCGACAATGTTTTCTGCAGACTGAGATTGTTCTCTTCGGAGAGAATAAGCAGTTGTCCAAAGAGACTGCGTTGTGTTGTCACTTGGATGACCTTCATGTTCGAAGACTATATGTTCTCGCTCTTTTTAAGAGAAGCAAACGTCTTGAGGGACGACTTTGGAAGAGGTGCATGAAATTTCAGAGATTTATCGACAAGTCTCTTTTGAACAAAGGTTTTAAATTCTTCTTTTCCAACTGATTCAGCCTTTTCCTTTTCCAGAAATTTACTTGTACCCTTGTTCACAAAATATACATTAATCTAACAGAAATAACATCTCTGATGGGGTATCAGATCTGCTACTTTTGGATGTAGAGGGACGCTGATCATTTGTCTTCTTAACGGGATGTTGCCTCTTTGTTGTATTTGATATTTGTGAACGTCTGGAAGCACCATCTATGGAATCAGTGACATCTGTCATCTAGAACTGAAGGAATTTCGTTGCAAATATTATTACTCAAGTCAGGTGTTTGAATCATCACATGTCTGCCTCAGACGAAGAACTTCAATTTTTGATCGACTGCTTGAAATCAGAAGTTTAATCACAGTATCAGATGTGTTCTTGCTGTGGATTACGCAGATTTTGTCTGTGTCAGTGCTCCGACGATGCGTCTTTTTCGCCCGCGAGACCTTCATAGCACATGACGTTCATCAGCCATCACATCTCAAGTCAGAAATAAAGAAAAGAGGATTAATTGTACGCACAACCAATAACAATTACAAAGAATAATGACTAAAAGTCAAACAAATACTTTTATGGCAAGAATACGTTGAGTACATCATGTCTGAAACAAAATTTAATTTTCATACCATAATTCAGGTATGACGTCATAGTGATGTCATTCCTGCATAATTACGCGTACGGTACACTGTAACGCCGTGGGGTAGAGTATTCAAAGACCTTTCCATTCATACGTCATGCGATATAGTTCGGCAGAAGCGCGTTGATCAAATGGACTTCTATCTATCCTTACTCCTATCTTCCCTTTCAAGCATTGTTAATAACACTCGTTATATTAAGTCAAAAAATTAGACAAGAGCGGCAATTCTTAGGTGGTGATCAACTGAATTTTACATTTGTATGTTATAAGTTTGTTATAAAACATTGTGGCGTAAATTTCCTTGAGGGAGGTAAGAGAAGGTTTCCCCAATTAGTCCCACGGACCAAAGGGCTTAACTTCGTTGTACTAAAATAAAATCCTATTCTCAGTTCTTTAACTGAATTAAAATTTCATAAATATTAAATAAAAACGAAAATGGAATGATATCTTAATTTTGAGCTTTATTGGTTATTCAATGCTATATATTATTTTAAAAATGGCAATACAGAGACATCTTAAGGCAATTTCCTCGAAAATGAGTAATAAAAACCCCTTTTAAAGATTTCTCATTTTTACGAGAGAGAGAGAGAGAGTTACAAGGAGGAGTTACAAGGAAAAGAAGTACCTCAGAGAGAGAGAGAGAGAGAGAGAGAGAGAGAGAGAGAGAGAGAGAGAGAGAGAGAGAGAGAGAGTTACAAGGAGGAGTTACAAGGAAAAGAAGTACCTCAGAGAGAGAGAGAGAGAGAGAGAGAGAGAGAGAGAGAGAGAGAGAGAGAGAGAGAGAGAGTTACAAGGAGGAGTTACAAGGAAAAGAAGTACCTCAGAGAGAGAGAGAGAGAGAGAGAGAGAGAGAGAGAGAGAGAGAGAGAGAGAGAGAGAGAGAGTAATAATAAAGCTAGACAATAAGTGATTTATTATTGCATTATATGATATATACATATACTGTATATATAAAATGTATACATATATGTATATTCGCTATAAGATTTTACGCTTGCTTTTAAGAACATTTTCGGAAGGGACGTTTGTAATTAAATTTTAATGCTTTCTGCAGAATTAAAGCTAAAATTATTAAATTCTTTTTTGTTGTGACAAGAATTCAGTCCTCGTTTAATTTAATATCAATAAGTTTTAAACAAGTTTAGTTTCAGGTCATCATGATTATTAAAGGGTGAGATTCTCGCGAAATACCAAGAAAGTATGGTACGCGTGGAGTTCCACAGGGTTTATTATTGGGACCCTTTCTCTTTAATAGCTTGGATCACCTGAAGATCTTCCCCCCAGAGTGTCCACCTGAAGATGTTTCCCCCCAGCGTGTCCACCTGAAGATGTTTCCCCCCAGAGTGTCCACCTGAAGATCTTCTCCCCCCCCCCAGCCCAAGCCACCTGAAGATACTCCACCCCAGTCCGCTCCACCTGGAGATACTCCCCCAGCTTTAATACTTTAGAATGTGTACTATCAAAATTTTCTAGTGATTTAGTATTTTTAGGTATTTAAAAATAATTTAAAATTATATATATATATATATATATATATATATATATATATATATATATAATATATATATATATATATAATATATATATATATATATTATATATGCCCGGTTTGGTCAACTGTACGCCCTTACGATTGGTTTGACAGTAAACTAATGAAAATATCACGACTAAACCTAACCGGGCATTCAGTTGACCTAACCTGGCATTCAATTAACCTAACCTGGCATATATATATATATATATATAATATATATATATATATATATAGTATATGTATATGTATAGGATCACCTGAAGATCTTTCCCCCAGAGTGTCCACTTGAACGCACTTGAAGATTAATTATCCCCCCAGCCCGATCCACCTGAAGATCTTCCCCCCAGCTCTACCTGGGGGAAGATCTTCAGGTGATCCAATAACTCTACAACGTAATCAGCAGTGGTGGGCGCGGTACCAAAATTTGGGGGTGCGTTACGCGGTACTGCGGTACCTCAGCATACCCAGTGCGTTACGCGGTACTGCGGTACTTTTTCAGGTCCCCCTGGTGCGTTCCGCGGTACTGCGGTACTGCACACAAGAACAACACAAGTAATAGCACATATTTTCAGAAATTGCATATCGGCGATTTCGCATTGAACTTTCTGCCATAATGGCTAAAAATCGATCTTTGTCACAGAAATGTAACACACGTGCAACCGGCTCAAAAGCAAGCACTGCACTGAGGCGTTGTGATAGGATGGCAACGTAACATGTTCTGAACGAAAACTTAACGTGTCTAGAGTTAGGCTGATGCAACACACGCAGCATTCGTCTTACTGTACTCCTGTAATAAGGTTTACTTCAAAAAAAGTGTAAATTTTTTGAAAAGTCGTGTTTGTCGGTACCGCGGAAAGTACCGCGGGAAATTTGAATGCGGTAGCGGTACTGCTGTACTTTCAGCGATCCTTTGCGGTACTGCGTTATGCGGTACCGGTTTGGTAGTGCGGTAGTACCGCAGTACCGCAAAAAATACCGCAAGTGCCCAGCTTTGGTAATCAGTATTCAGTATGTGGATGATAATACTATTCATAACTGATAAGAGCTACGTCGTGGCCATGTCGCAACATCGCTTCCCGTTAGATCAGCGAAATTAAGCGACGTTGAGTGTTTTAGGTAGTTTGATGGGTGACCATCCGCCGCGTCTAGATGATGTAACGACCTGTGGCTCAGCTCCAAAGTAATGCTGTACATCCCCTCCGTCATATGACCTTTGCCGTTACGACGGAAGTTACACAATCCCGAAAGGTCATATATGAGAACGACTTGTACAATGTACAGCAACTCTACAGGAAAGAAAAACAAGAAAGTCATATTTATAATTTGTTAAATACAAACAAATTACCTTTAAATCTTGCAAAGACATTGTACAGGTTGCCCCAAAAGTCCCTTTACTCCCTTTACCCTCATCCTATTTTAGTAGGAAAAAGTTCAGGGGTAAAGGGACTTATGGGACACCCTGTATATATGATAATAAATTAGACACAAAATGTAAGTTTAAATGCAAATAAGCCATTAATAAAAAATAATTTATAAAATAAAAGCATCAAGAGTAGGTTTAGTCGAAAACTAATGTTCAAAGGGCGTATCCAACACGTATTACCCCTTTCGTTCATGGATATTGATCCTTTAAACCAAAAAATATAAGATTTATTGTTACTGAAAACTAAATATTTTAGTAACTAATCACTTACACTACACTTTTTTGGGGGGGGGGGGGGGGGGGCTCTTTTTCCGACAACTAAACTAAGTCTATGCAAAGTTGTAGAAAAGTTACATTTCAGTACGATATGTATTATTATTTTCGGTGGACATTATAGTCCCACAGTCCCACTGGTACTGTCCGAACCTCCTGGACATTAAAGTTCCATTGGTACTGAATACTGAAAGAAAGGGTTAAAAGCAAGGTTGGCAAAAACCCAGCAAAAACCCAACTACCCAGCAAAAACCCAACTACCCAGCAAAAAACCAGTTGGGTTTTTGCTGGGTTTTTGCCAACCCTGGTTAAAAGCAGTCGGAATTCATTTATATAATACTTAAAGTGAAATCCCACATTCCAAGATATAAACTACTCAATATACTTATATATATATATATATCATACTTGCCAACCCTACCGATTTAGGCGGTGAGCTGCACATTTTCAAATTATCAACACGAACAACATGCAAATAATATCAAACCTTTTGCGTTCAGAATGTACTCGAGTGCATCATTTAAGGCTAGATTTTCAAAAATTTCCCCTTGGGTAGGGAGAGCCGTGCTTCCGGACCCCCTGGCATTGATTACAAATCCCACCGCTTTTGCTTTTCAAAATATTGGCAGATATGATATAATATATATATATATATATGTATATGTATTATACACCTGACACCTTTAAATCTGTATAACACTCCAATACATTAATTACACTGGTATGCATATGAAATTTTTTTGTCTGCTGTGAGGGTTTTTTCAACTCATATTATATATTCGACCATGCTGAATTCGAAAATGACATTGGTTTTCCTCAATCAGGTCAGGTTTTTTCTCTATTGGCCATTATTATAAGTCCAATTTTATCCCCAAATTTATGGAAAAAAGTTTATTGAGGAAGGAATGAAGTTTTTTTGGCTTTCCGTCTGTTTTTCTTCGGGCACGTCTCGCTTCAAACACCAGCAATAGTCCGCCAGCATATTGATATCCCAGTTTCCCTGGTACCTCTCCATTATTTTGATATCTTGGTGAAATCGTTCACCCTGTTCTTCACTATAATCCCCGCAATTTTCAGGAAAATAGTCCAAGTGGGACCACAAAAAGTGCATTTTTATGGACATGCACGACCCATGAGCTTTGAAAGCTTCCATCAAGTTTTCGACAACGGACTCGTATTCTGGACTTCTACGCTTGCCAAGAAAATCAGTGACAACTGATTTGAATGTCTGCCAGGCATTCTTCTCAGTTGGAGTCATTGCGTTTTCGAACTGAGTATCCTTGATCAAAGTTCGAATTTGAGGACCATCAAAAACCCCAGCATTTAGTTTAGCATCAGATATATGAGGAAATTTACTCTCGAGATATCGGAATGCTGAACCCTCCTTATTCATTGATTTGATGAAATTTTTCATCAAGCCCAGCTTAATATGAAGTGGTGGGAGCAAAATCTTTGTTGGTGGTACAAGGGGCACTGAAACGACATTATGCGACCCAGGTTCAAAATTCTCTCTGGATGCCCATTCACGCTGTGCATAGTGCTTCTCATCCGCTCGGCTATCCCATTTGCAGAGGAAACATGGGTATTTCGTGTATCCCCTTGCATTCCCAATACAAATGCCACAATCTGAAAAAAAATGAAAATATTTAAAGAATTTAGAGAATTTGTTCTATCAGATAAAACAATCTATGCATTGGACTGTATCACTTCTGTGGGGAAGTTAAGCGTTCTTATACGCTCTCAAATAACCTTTGGAAAAACAACATAGTCAATAGCAATAGTTTACTTATGATATTAGTATTACCTTCAAATCTCCACAGATCCTCCAGTTATGTTGGTCGTATACGAGAGCATCCAGTAAAATTTTCATGTTATCGTAGCTCTCAGTAAGTTGTACGGAATGTGCTACAGGGACTGATGCAACCCTATTCCCATTGTTGAGAAGTACTGCTTTCAAACTTCGTTTAGACGAGTCTATAAATAGCCTCCATTCTGATGCGTTATATGGCAGGCCCAAGGATTCGATTAGCCCCTCAACATTGCAGCAGTACACTAAGGAAGAGGTATTTTCGTGCACTGCAAAAAACTTGCGGAATTCTTCCTCTCGTTTCCTATACCAGGAGAATGTTGTTCCCGGAGCCAGCAAGTTGTCCTCTCGAAGTCGTGAGCCCAAGATCTCGGCAGCTAATTTGGAAAGTCCTAAATCCCTGGTAAGATCATTAAGTTTGGCCTGGTTGAGAGGCCTCGGCTCATTTGAAGCGGTATTTTGAGGTATATACGACTGGGACTGGTCATTGGCATTGGTCATTGATTCATCATCAGAATCATCGAAGTCCAGGGTTTGAGGTGGGTCGGGTATTGGAATTCCAGGACCATGGGGTACAGGTCTCATAGCAGAAGGAATGTCAGGGTATACAACAATGTGTTTATTCTTCTTGTTAACTCCTGAAAATAGAAACACAGAAACATGGATATAAAACTTGCATATGAAATAGAAGAAGCATTCAGACAGTGGCGGCTCGTGAGGGAAGGCTGCGGTCTGTAAGATATGAAATAGGTCGATGGAGTCTGTATATTTTCTTTCTTTTTCATTCATATTGTCCCTTCGGGGACAATATGAATGAAAAAGAAAGAAAATATACAATCATTGTATATGTAAATGTAACTTGTATAACAATATGTATGTGTAAATGTATTTTCTATAACAATATGTAAATGTATGATTACCATTATGGTGAATATTATGCTATATATGGTGAATATTACATTATGGTGAATATTATGTCAAGTTTCATACGAGGATTTCAAAATATTTAAGAAAAATAAATTTATAAGCCCACCTTGGAGGTTTGTCATGCAGAAATAGCAATCTGTCACGTGATCCTTTCCTTCTCTCCAAATCATAGGAATTCCAAAAGGCAAAGATTTCGCTCTGCCTTTGCTCCATCTTCTCAAATTTTCAATGCACGTCTTGCAGCACATATGAGGGGCGAAATTTTTGTCCTGGTCCCCTAGCTTAATTCCAAAGTATGCTTTATACATTGTCTTCACAAATTTAGTGATTTGGGACTGGTTATTTGGCATGGTAACCGTCCCACATATGTAGCAGAATCTATTGGGATCATTTTTACACGCTCTATTCATTATGAAATATTTTATCTATATGCCTGAAAAGTAAAAAAAGATATTATACAAGTGAAACAAGTGATGATAGATGTTACTGTTCCAATTCCGCTTTGACAAAATCACGAAAACTTCTATTTTACTTATGAGGCCATAGCCGGATAACCTGAGCTGATTGAGAAAACGGATTGCAGATTCGAAATCAGCAGGAAAAACTCTATAAGAATCACTTACAAAACCCTTGACAGCAAAATTGATGCATACCAGTGTTATCTATCCCTTAAATATATTATACATAAAAAAATTGTCATTTCAGTTGCTAAAATATTACATAAGGAAGTTCTTGCGTTAATTATATATTTATGTAAGTCATATCAAACTGCTATTACTTCTCAAAACGTAACTTTACGCTTTTAAAGATGAACGATAGCCTTCTCAAACGGAGAAATTGATAATGGAATAATCCATCTAGAAACAAATTTAAAAACGAACGTTTTTCATCCCAATTTTTATAACCATTTAAGATAAAATAAAATTTTGGATGCCTCCTAACTACTTTCCCCTTCAACTTTGTCTGCATCCATATCCAATTTCTTTCCTACAATCTTCAGAGAATATCTGTTTGGTGTTGAATTGCCAGTTTTATGACTTAAATAATACTTTAATATAAATAAAAAAATTTTATAGGCCGTACAGTGTACAGTATTTACAAACTTTAAGTTCAAATCAGTTATACATAAATAAGGCATTTATGGGGCACCCTGTATGTTCTCTGCAGTATCTTTTGAACAATTTAGTCTTTAACCCGTTACAGAAAATGTATTTACTTTCAAAATATGTATTTTAAGCGTTATATAGGGTGGTGCAAAAGTAGCTGTACATTTTGCACAACCCTGTATATAGCGTTGTCTTTAGTTTATTGTTTTATCTCCTGATTTTGTTAACAATTATTATTTCTTATACAATACATGCGTTTGTAAAGAAGTTAGATAAATGAAATTAAGCAACGTTGAGTGTGTTTAGTAGTTGCATGGGGGGACTGTCCTCCGCGTCCTGATGATGTAACGACCCGTGATTTGGATCCCACATAAATCTGTAGATCCCCTCTGTCACATGACCTTTACCTTCGTAGATGAGGTTAAACAACTCTACAAAAAATATATATATATATATATATATATATATATACACAGGGTGTCCGAGAATTATCTGTACAATTTTTGGCTGTTATTAAAAGTCAACCATGAAGTGTAGAAATTCCAGTGTTGTCCCATTTTACAGAGAATCTCATTAAGTTTTTTTTGATACCAAGTTTTGACAAGTTTTTTAGAAATTCCAGTGTGTCCGAACATTATCTGTACAATTTCATCTTTTAATAAAATTCTTGATAACACACGTAAAATTCTTAAACAAGATTATTTAGATCTGTATTTTCAAAAGTTTCTTTTATTAAAGTAACGTTGTTACAAACATTCGATATGTGCACCATTAGTGATTCGCAAAACATCCAATCGATACTCCAAATGTTGCCATGTACGCTGCAGCACATCCACATCAATTCGCTCAATAGCAGCTGTGATTCTTGCTTTTAAATCATCAATGTCTGTCACCCGCGTACATTTCTAAAAAACTTGTCAAAACGTGTATCAGAAAAAACTTAATGAGATTCTCTGTAAAATGGGACAACACTGGAATTTCTGCACTTCATGGTTGACTTTTAATAACAGCCAAAAATTGTACAGATAATTCTCGGACACCCTGTATATATTATATATATATATATATATATATATATCACAGACCTCCTTTTTTGCTCTAATTTTCAATCAGAATTATTTATCTTTCTTCAGCGTGTTTCTCTTAATAATATATTGAAATTACGCGCGAAGGATCTACAATATTATTAATATGATGACGTTAATGAATCAATAAAGTTTATCCTTCAACATTAATTCGAAGCAACTGTTCTAAACATTTATTAATTACTAAACGTGAGACTTTAAAATAAACATTAAAAATTAATTACTAAAACTCGTAATGACCCAAAAAATGTAAAACCAAAATTCATTTTTGTTCGGCAACATTTTTAATTCGTTTTTAATAAAGGGAGAAGAAAACACACACACACACACACACACACACTAACAAACAAATAAACAAAAAAAAGCGGTAAGCGCTTAAAGGGCTTTATATTAACATTTTATGTTTGAGTAATAAATTTGGATTTAATCTTTAACCCTCATGCTAACGGGCCAAGCGCCTAAATTGTCTATAAACTCCTCTCTTTACTCACAGTTAAACATTTTATTTATATAATCTCTTTTTAGATTTAATAACCTCATTTTTATAGGCTCTTAACTATATGTAAGCGTGTAGTTTCGTTTCATTATTGCAACATAACCGTTCGTAATAAATTTTGAATACTGGAGCTGAGACGAAATCATTGGGGAACGCTTTCAATGGTAATATATAATTGTATAGCGTTTAAACTAACCCTGCTCGTCTCTTATTCTTGAAGTTTCTTGTTGATGAATTAAACATGTTTATAATATGTTGTAGAAGTTGTTAAATTTTATGACCAGGCTGTTATTAATATTAACGTGATGTTTCAGTTTCGGATGCTCGGTAGCTCAGTAGTTACGGTGGCGGACGCTGAGTAGTGTCGCTGGTTCGCTCCCACCAGCAGCTGACATCGAGTGGTATTCAGTTGACCGTTTACTCTGTTTCTACGCTGGTTCCGGTGACCCTTGGGGCACACTGAACTCCACGTAGGGGAGAAAATAGTTTCTCTTGGATAATTCAGTCCGTATAAAGTTACAGGAGTGTAACTCACTTCCACATTAGCCACTGCGTGTCATTCTACCTGCAACAGAAAAAAGATCCCAAAACAAGACATCAATTTGAATATTTGTTTTAGTTCAATGTATTAGTTTTGTAAATTCAATTTAAAATAAATTTCCCTATGAGACCGGACTTATGGGACACCCTGTATTTCAAATACTCTTATTTTAGTGAAAGGATTGTCAGTCGTGGTGTAAATTTTATTAAGCGATTGGATAAAAAATGATGATGATTGACAAGACATCCTTCATGTTTACGAACAGTGAAGCATCTTCCTTTCAAAACTGAACTACGTCGAGACCATGTGGCAACACCGCTTCCAGTTAGATTAGTGAGGTTAAGCGACGTTGGGGCTGGGGAATAACTGGATGGGTGACCCTCCTCCGTGTTCAGAGGATGTAGCGACCCGTGGTTCGGGTCCCATGTAAAGCTGTACGTCCCTCCCGTCATATGACTTTGGATGTTACGAAGGAGATTAAACAACCCCCTTAAACACCTCTTCCATACATTTCACAGAAAAAAATTTAACATACAAACTTTACACTACAGTGTTCACAATGTCTTGTCACCCACCCCAGTAAATTACTAAATGATTATCGTTTTTCTTTCAGACCCATTTAAAATGCGTGATAGCAGCGATTATACCATCACCTATAGTGACGCTATACTATAGTATACTATATGCAGCAACTATACTATATGCAACGCATATTGGCTAGTACCCGAGTCCATGAGCGGCCATGTAATAGCAAAACCATTGAAAACTTTCGTTCAGATTTCCAAGACCGATTCAATGGTACAGCTCCTCTTTTTTAGGAGGAGCGGCACGATTGAATCGGTCTTGGAAGTCTGCACAAATATTTTCACTGGTTTTGCTATTACGTGGTCGGTCATGGACTCAGGTACTGTACTAGCCAATATGCGTTGGGTCCGAAAGAAAAACGAAAATCAGTTAGTATTTTCCTGGGGTGACAAGACATTGTGGACACCTTGTACACTTAAGAATTTAAAGATTGTAAGCAGAATATCCATCTGCACAAATATTTTTACTGGTTTTGCTATTACGTGGTCGGTCATGGACTCAGGTACTGTACTAGCCAATATGCGTTGGGTCCGAAAGAAAAACGAAAATCAGTTAGTATTTTCCTGGGGTGACAAGACATTGTGGACACCTTGTACACTTAAGATTTTAAAGATTGTAAGCAGAATATCCATCTAAAATATTTATTTTTCACATTATCTTCGAATGTACTAGGGGTACTACGAAATTAATGTCTGCTTATTTTATTTCTTACTACATATAATTGCAATTACAATTAAAATTCCAGGGAATACATACATACGTGGCAAATATAAACTAAATATAGTAAATATATATATATATACACATATAAATAAAGTAAATATAAACAAACATAAGAGGCATTACTTTCGTACCAACCTCGTATTTGTTTTACCAGCGTTTGCAAGGTTTGTTACATTTTCTTATGAACTTTTTTCAGAAATGATATCAGCACCAAGTCCTGTTCCATGAAATTGTAAAACTCATCTAAGTATCGTGCATGGCCATAATAAGAACTTTTTTCTTTTTCGTCTTAGAAACATTGGCATTGTGTGTGTGTGGGTGGGTGGGTGTGGTTGCCCGCGTTGTCTTTTACTGAAATCCAGTGGCAATCAAGTTATCCTCGGATTGTGTTGTGTATTTTGAAAGCTATCATTTTACTGGACAGCAGCGTGTATCTGTAGTGGTGATTTAAAGTGAAGTGTAAATGATAACAAATGTGTTTTCAGTTAGTATTAAACATTTTAATGATGATAATTTATTATTTGAAGTTTTGTCCTTCAGCTGCGATGCGTACATTTAGAGGATGAAGCCTCGGTAATCCTAACTGGAGTATGGTCATTGTTCCACGACGATGCAAATGTTTTTTCGGCGAAAGTATACATTTAAGGTAATCTGCTTTAAGATAATTTTAGCTTTAAAATTTAGTAATTTCAAGGTACTATTAGTGAACGTATTATAGTAATATTTGCATTATATATATATATATATAATGAATCCTACTCCTTTATAATAGTTTATATTTTTACTCAGTCAGGTCTAAAAGTTAGAACAGTGTTCAGTATTTTAGGTTTAAGCCCAATTTTAGAAGTTTAAAAACGCAAATGAAAGGACAATATTTGAAGAAAGTATTACAGAATGTTTAAGTTAATAGGTTTTAAATGACATGGGCTGGACCTGTAAATCAGAATAACTTTTTATGAGGTAGTTTTAGTCGCTTTATTCAAATTTGTCACTCATTTTTTGTGCAAATGCATATTAATGGTGAAAATTATGATACTAATAATATACCGTATATGCTGGCGTATAAGACGACATTTGAAGCTTAAAAAAAAAACCAAAACTAGGGATCGTCTTATACACTAGGTATAAAATGTGAACCTTAAATCCTGTGGTATACGGTAAGTTAACATGGGTGATGGTTGATGGAGTGTGTACGGTAGGCTAACCCCCGCCGCGGTGACTCCTACCACAAATATTTTCTACTGAAACTCGACTTAATTCACATTATTATAATAAAAGTGCAGTGTAATGAAAGTTGTCTAACCTTAAATAATATGTGGTATGATTGCATGACGACAATAAAATGCAAATTTCAGCCTACCCAATCACAGGCTTCACAGAGGTGCGAGCCGTCACTTTTTTACTCGCATTCTCCAGGGTAACATTATTAGAATCTTCAGCTATCGCAAGACCCCATCATGGCCCCCACCAACTAAAAGAAGAAAATACGAAGCAAGTTTCAAGTTGAAAGTAGTAACCTTTGCCAAGGAACATAACAACTGTGCTGCTGCAAGACAATATGATGTAACTGAAAAGATGGTACGAGACTGGAGAGTAAATGAAGAGGCATTAAAGAACATGCCAAGGACTAAATGTGCATTAAGAAGAGGCACCGCACATTGGCCGATTCTTGAAAAACATGTAGCAGACATGGTGCGTGAACATCGTCAAGATGGGTATGTAGTTAATTGACAGTATCTTGCCATAAAAAGAAGGGAATTGGCCTTGTATCAAATAATCAAAGCTATACCATAATACACTTCGCACTGACACTAAATAAGTATATATTTTTGGAATAATCTCTAGGAGCGCTCCATTTTTCAATATTAAACATACACTCATAAAACATATACCATTTGAAAGCTCACATTTTTCTGAGTCTAAAAATGTAGTAATCCAAAAGTATCAATAGCAAATAAAAAGTAACGATTTAATTAATTGTTTGACGCGTGACGTCATTAACTACATTATAAAGGTTGGCTAAGTTATAAATCTTCAGTCTGTGTTGTAAGATGGTATTTTTGGTAATTGTTACGCTAACCTAACCCAACATGAATGTTATTACATTATCATTTGCATAATTTAGGTCTCGGGGGTACGGGGGCGGACCCCCGTAAAGATCACGCATCACAAATTGATCGGTATAGGGTTTTATATTTAAACCTAGTTACTTTTTATTTGCTATTGATACTTTTGGATTACTACATTTTTAGACTTAGAAAAATGTGAGCTTTCAAATGGTATATGTTTTGTGAGTGTATGTTTAATATTGAAAAATGGAGCGCTCCTAGAGATTTACCTATTTTTGTAGTTTCCAGTAGCTTAGGTAGACTGTGTTGCTTACCAGCACTGCTCTGCTGGTCAGTGACTAGTGGTAGGCCTAGTGAACGAAAGAACTATTGGAGCAGTAATTCCTCACTGGCTCATTTGGTTCCCCGAATCAAGTGCACGATTAGGGGGGGGTCGTCTTATATGGCGAGTATAGCCCAAAACCTACATTTTAACTTGAAAATTTGGGGATCGTCTTATACGCCCAGTCGCCTTGTACGCCGCGATATACGGTATATATATAAATACATTCCTTTTTGGTCCGACGAGTATAATTTTGGGCTATTTTTTCGCTACTCTGCGACTTAATTAGTTGGTTAATATTCGTCTTTTCACCAACTCACGCGCGGTTAAAACAGTATAATATATCGAATTGCCACTCAAAACTGACTAAGAAAATATATATCTTATGTTGTGCAAATTTGTTCAAATGTACTTTTTTTAATAAAATATATTTCCTGTTTTGGCTATAATGTACTTTTTTCATAAAATATTTTTCCTGATTGGGCTATTTTTTCGCTACTCTGCCACTTAACCAGGTTGTTGGTTTTTGTTCTGGCTATTTTTTTTTTCTAATTGGATTCAGTTTGGTGGTGCTTGTGATAGAATTATGACGTGCCGTTCGTGTGATTTCGACTTTGAGAACTTGATTCGTATTGTGCCCTAGATGAAGACAAAGGATTGGATGTTTTTATCAATTACGGCGTTATTCTCTCATCCTTAACTTGCCCGAAATGTGACAGTGAGTGCCTAATACGAAAAGATCAGAAGATATTTAGGTGAAATAACCAATATTAACCTGTTAGGTTAATTGAGTGCCCGGTTGGGTCAACTGTACGGTGTACGCCCTTGATGATTGGTTAGGTTAAGTCGTGATATTTTCGTTAGTTTAAACGAAAATGACGAGAGCAAACTTTTCTGGTTAATTTTGAGGTGTTTTGTACGAAACTGCCATCCGTTTCCTATGCAAATGCGTAGTTTTCGAGATGACGATATCTCGAAAACTACGCACTTGCACAGGAAACGGATGGCAGATTCGTCCAAAACACCTCAAAATTGACCAGAAAAGTTTGTTCTCATCATAAAAACAGACTGGGTGTAAAAACGAATAATTACCAATTAGTTTGTTGGTTTCTGTTCTGGCTATTTTTTTTTTCTAATTGGATTCAGTTTGGTGGTGTTTGAGAGAGAATTATGACGTGCTGTTCGTGTGGTTTCGACTTTGAGAACTTGATTCGTCATGTGCCCTAGATGGAAACAAACCATTGGATGTTTTTATCAATTACGGTGTTATTCTCTCATCCCCCAACTTGTTAAATAACGTGTGATAAAAGGTCTGGTACTTGTAGGTTATCTCCCCCCTACGCTTGATTTGTCATCGTGGCAAATAGCACGCACGCAGAACAATCAAACAAGCATTTCGTTCTAGAATGTTTGATGCACATTGGTTGTTGATTTGTTATACAACTTACATTAACTTTGGATCACCTGAAGATCAGGGTCCCCAGCCTTCTTTAGTTAGCCTTATAACGCTAACTAACAAAAATATCACGACCTAACCTAACCAATCATTAGGTCAACTGTACGCCCTTGATGATAGGTTAGGTCGTGATATTTTCGTTAGTTAGCCTTATAAAGCTAACTAAAAAAGGCTGGGGGCCTTGATCTTCAGGTGATCCTTAACTTTATAATGGCGATCCTTCAGAATCCGGCCATAAATTAGTTCAAAAAATAATCGTATCAATAATTATTACATGAGCCAAATTATATATTTAATAGTATCTATTTCAGTAGATATTACCAGTCCTTTGCACATTTTAATTATTGCTTTTTCAGCCAGAATGAATTTACTGCGACTTCATGCTATTTGCCACGATGACAAATCAAGCGTGGGGGGGGGGGGGGATAACCTACAAGTACTAAAAGTCTGTTGTGGTTTAATGCAGCTATTTAACCTCCTTCGCAACATCTAAGGTTATATAACGGAGGGGACCTACAGCTGTACGTGGGATCTGAACCACTGGTCGCTGCATAATCTGAATGCAGAAGATGGTCTCCCATTCAGCTACTCTTCAAATATTAAGTTTCACGAAGACCAGTTTTTTTGACGAAATCAAAATTTGTTACAAAGATCGTGATTGGCCGAAATTGGTTACGTGAAAAATAAATAACCCATCTAAGAACGACCACCTTACCAAGTGTAATCTGGTCTCCGCGAAATTTAATATTAGTCAAAAGGTCTCTACAGAGACAAATGTCACGTTTATGTTTGTATTTATGTATATGTATGCAAGATCGATCCGGCCATACCATGTTTTATCATAGTAATCTAAGAGGCTAAGTTAAGCTAGCTGGAACCCACACCATGCGTTATAAATCTGGTTCACCTGAACGTCAACGGATGGTGCTTAAGGTTAGGTAAAAGTTTTATCATAATTTACCAAATATGTTGGACTTCCGAAAAATTACGTTTGGTGACGACGCAATGCAGGCTATTTAGTATGTATATATACACATATTTTTTATGCCGGAAGTAACAGGAAAAACGTGAGTTCCAGCACTACCTGTCTCCTGCCTAACGTCCCTCCCGGAGTATTTCGCTCGTCGATTGGTGTCTGCAGCTCAAATATATATATATAGTTTGTGTGCGCGCGCGAAAAATTGTTCTGGACTGGTCCAGACCGATATGTTTCAGTTTTTGCAAGTATGTAGCGTGAATTTTAGTTAATTAAACTATTTGCTTTCTTTAATATGCAATACGAATAACACTAGAATAACACGTTTCTAGTGACTTAGCTGTATGAAATAAGTATATTTGGATTCTGGATCGCTGTGGACTGGTTCAGGGAACTTGGTTGCATCAGCAATTGATATATACATATATATATACACACACAGTGTTTCCGGAAAAGGTGGTACACATTTCATGGGTACTACACTACCCATGCAAAATACTGGAATGAACTAAATACTGAAATGGAGAGTAAAACTTGTTTTCTTGGTAAATTTCTACATGAGTTTCTTTTGTGGCACGACATATGTCTAGCCGATAATCAATTTCAGTCCAAACACGACTCGGCATCCCTTCAGTTACGGTTTCTATGGCTGCAATAATCCGTTGTTTCATACTGTCCACCATTCCGGTATATCCATATGCAACATTTTTTATGCAACTCCGAAAGAAAAAGTCGAGGGGTGTCAAATCTGGTGATCTAGGAGGCCATGGGATCGGACCTCCCCTCCCAATCTAGCGATCTGGAAACTTCTCATTCAGTGCAGCGCGAACAACATTATGGAGAGTGCAAAATGGTCGTCACGTTCGTGGATGTTGCATCACGACAACATAAGGGAATTCTTAACGAAGCGCAACATTCCACTGGTTCCCCAACCACTGTATTCGCCGGATTTGGCACCCTGCGACTTTTTCCTATTCCCCAAGCTGAAAAACATCCTCAAGGGAAAAAGATTTTAAGTAGCAGCAGAGATCGAACAAAATGCGACACGAGAACTGAAGAACATTCCGAAAGAAGAGTACAACAGGTGCTTCAATAAATGGCCGAACCGCTGCAATCACTGTTTACAATCAGGAGGAGATCACTTTGAAGGAGACAAATTTTATTGAGTGTGTGACATTGTTTTACAATAAATACATCTGTCCCGGAACTTTTTGATCAAACCTCGTGTGTGTGTGTGTGTATATATATATATATTTTTTTAAATCTTTTGCACTTTGTAGCACTTGTAAACGACGACAAAGTGCTATCTTTAACTTTGTTTAAATTCTCAGTCATTATTTTAAGCGATGAAACTGAATTCATCTACAATGGTCACATTTGCCGAAATATGTACCAAATCTATGTGTATATACTAGTGATGGATCGAATAACCGCAACCGCAACCGCACTACAACCGCACAAAAATTCACAACCGCAACCGCCGTTCCATAAGTGCGGTTGCGGTTGTAAAAGCTTAGTTAATTTTAATTTTAGGTTAATTAGAATTTTTTTTTTTTTTTTAAAGAAAATGTGGGTCTCCTTATGCGTGGAGCGGGAACGTTGTACGATGAGAGGCGTTGCCGCTTGAAAGGTGAAAATGCAGCAAAAATATTATTCTTGAAATTCACACTGCCTGTCATTAAGTTTGACATCAGTTTTTCAAATGAATAATAACACAGGTCAACAAAAAAACTTTTTTTTTTCGTTGCCAAGGAAATTCGTACGAATTTAGGGCATTTTGGGGTTGCTGAATTCCAAAATGAAAGTAGTTTTTCCGATTTGGCTCTAGTTCTTGAGATAATGAATACCCTCAATTAATAGGAAACGTAACCATAAACGCGTGCATATGGGAAACTACCGGAACATTCTAGATGGTGAGACCGAATAAAATGCCATTATGTTATTTCATGTGTTTACTTTTGTATGATTGAGACAATTTCAATGCGATTTGTAAGTAGGCTCCGCCTGAACATTAAATTTTTTGCATTTTTACGTGTTTCAATGGGGTACCAATTATCTCATAAATTAGAGCCAATCTAGCAAAACCGATGTCATATTCGGAATCAGCACCACAAAGTTACCCCAAAATCACTCTAATATGATTGGCAATAAAATGAGTGTTGACCAGTGTAATCCATAACTTTCCAATGGGTGGAGGCTGGGGAAAGTGGTGGTGGGATGAACAGTGCGATGGGTCCTCGTCCCTCATCCTGGTAACACACTTAGTGCAAAATATGGTTTTAATTAATTTGACCTATTCTTTCATAATAGCTATATAAGTTTAGAATATACTTCATTTAAATAGTATTTATTTAGTAAATACCTTATGTTGAACACAAGTTTGCAACACACAAATAGCGGTAGCGGTGTATTGCAAAACTTGTGTTCAACATAAGGTATTTACTAAATAAATACTATTTAGTATATATTATGTACCAAGTGTGGCTAAATCGCACTATAGTGGCTAAATCCAGTTAATAATTACGCATTTTTCCTAGTATATGATAACCGCAACCGCAACCGCGGTTGGAAAAAATTCGACAAACAACCGCAACCGCGGTTGTGAAAAACCGACCACTCGATCCATCACTAGTATATACATTATACATGTATTACAACTATGTCATCTATGTTTTTCTTTGAGACAGCTTCTAGAATGCTCGTTTGGTCTAATAGTTGTGCTAAACATGGCCTTTCCATTCGAAAATAGTACATATTTGTATAGCTTCAACTAGTCCTTTTCTTCCAAGTATAGGATTAATTTCTTTTTAATTGAATCAATCTTCCAAAGCGTTTTATAATATGTAATATGGGCGCTACTAATAGATAGTTTTTTTTGTTTTTTTAAAGAGAAGCAAGTTACACACTTTTCAGACAGTACAGGATTAAAGAGGCGGTAATTGATGATGATCCCGACAATATGAACACTGGTTCATAATACTTTAATTGCATTTCATTCCATGCATGAGGTCCTGGTGTTGAATTGTGTCGCAGTTGAAAGAGAACCTCTTTTTTTATGAGAAATCAATATTTCGGGTCGAGGTGTGTCGTTTGAATCGGTTCTTTATTCTTGTGTTTCAGTTTTTTTAAAATTGATTTTTAATGTTTACTTCAGGATTAGGTAAACAAAACAGTGAATGAAATTGTTCATTATTAAACAATATTCTCCTCTCTTTTTTGAGTTATTTGTTCAATCTCCATTATTATTTTTAACTGTTCATTGTTTTCATTGTATTTCGTCTTTCCTATTTTGACAGTGTAAAAATATTTTGGGTTTTATATTTTTTGCTGTTTCGTGTTATTCTCATTGATTGAATAAATGTTTCACTTTAGTCTCCACTTCACTCAATTCCAATTCTAGATTTTATTTATTTATTTCTCGTTTTGCATTTCAAAGCTTCACAATCTGTTTTATTTGTCGGAATTGTTCAGATCTCTCTTTCAACCTTGATTCTTTTTCTTTTCTGACATTTTTGGAGCTTCTCGATATCGAAGCGAAATAGAGACAGTATGATCAGAATACGTGCTGCTTTGTTTCAATGGTTAGAGAGTGCACCCGGGTACAACTCCTGGGTTCGTGTGATTTTAAGGGCGGGGAGGTTCTCCCAGAGATTTCTGGGAGAACCTCCCCACCCTTAAAACTTTATTCAACTAATTTTTTATTTTTACAGTTACAAATAAGACATTAAATAAATAAATGATTCCCAGTTAATCTTGCTTAAATTTAAATATAATCTTTCAAAATCTATGTCTATCTACTTATCTATCTATCTATCTCTATAAAGTTTTATGCTATTTCCAAGCAATTTCGTGTGTGCTTTTATGAATAAAGGGTCAGAAATTTCGCTTTGGTTAATATCCATATTTATTATGTCTATTATGTCATTATCAAGTCGAGTACATTCTCTTTCGTATTCTTTGTGACTTCTTAAATTTTTCGGCGTTAGCGTTAATGGCATCTGCGCATTCCATTTTCCTTTAATGCCAGTGCTTTGAAAATTTTTACCACAGACCACATCATTACTTCCTCCTTTTCTACTGATGAATGGGAAATTGAAGTGGTTGCATATTGAAATGTTTGATATTGTGGTTATTATGTAGGTCAGTTTTGTTTAGAGCAAATTAAAAATAATTTGCCGAGGGTTTTTGAGGTTTGTAAACATAATTCATAAATTTGACTTCAATTTCGGGTATAAGTATTTCAACTACTAATTAGCTCGCTTGTCAATACTTAGCACGTGTGAAAATCTGTTACGATATGTAAACATTCGTGTTCTTTTCTGGAAAAGCTATCCGATATCTAAATGTATCAATTATTTCTGTTCTAGTGTCTTCAGTTCAGATTTCACATCCAATTTCTCACTTATTGAACTGTGTCTGTGATAAACGAATTATTTTTGTATTTGTTTCCTCTATTAAATTTTGTAGGAAATGTAACTTGCAATCTATCTTTTGATTATATATTTCGTGTACATTTGCATATGATAATGAAAATGACTGGTAGTTATTTCCAATCAGTTCTCTCTCTCCTTTTTCACTTTTCCTCCGATGCTGTGATTTTAAATCTTCTCCGTCTTTTTGTGTTTGGAAACATTCATCTAATTTTAATATGGTCTTTCATTTGCGTATATTTAGTTTTAGTGTTAATGAGTTGATTACCGTGATTGTTAAAAGTACAGTGGCGCTCATAAGTATTCGTACAGAGAAATATTTCGGTTATATTTGTCGTTATCTTTTCTACCATGTATTGGGTTGTTTTGAAAAGTTTAGCTTTCGTTTAGAAAAATTTAACTAATTATAAAATTAGTTTAACTCCAACATATAATGTAAAATATCAAAGAATTTGAGGAAAATCAAAATAAAAGTTAAAGTGCAAAAGTTTTCGTACATTTACTTACAAAATTATTTAATAATTTGTATGTTCAAATTTCGCTTGAATGATTTTAATGATTCTTTTTGGGTATTTTTCTATAAAGTTTCCACATCTCTTCGGTAGAAATTTTAGCCCATTTTTCTAAAGAAAATTGTTGCAGTTCATTCAGATTCGAAGGGTTTCTCTTGCGGACACCTTTTCTCAAATCAAATCATAAATTCTCGATTAAGTTAAGATCTGGGCTTCGACTGGGACACTCAGGAAGCTTGAAATTTTTTTGTTGGTGACTTTATAGTGCTTTTATTTTTATGTTTTGGATCATTATCTTGTTGAGGTACCCAATTGCGACCAATTCGCAACTCCCGAACTGAAGGCAATGCATTTTCTCATAAAATTTCCTCATATTTCTTCGAATTCAAGATTACATTGGTGAAAAGTTTTCCTGAACCAGAAGCACTAAAGCATCCCCCAAAGAAGCAAACTACCACCACCATGTTTGTTTAACTGTAAGAAGGATGTTTTTTTCCCCTCGAATGCAGTATTTGATATTTGCCAAACATACCGTTGGTCGTTATTCCCACATAATTAAATTTTCGTCTCGTCTGTCTAGAAAAGTTTTTTCCAGTAGGTAAATCAATCATTTTGATGATTCTTGGGGTACTTTAAACGAGCTTTGTGCGTTTTTCGTAAGAAGTTTTCTTCGTGCAACTCTTCCATGCAGATCATTCTTTCTCAATGTACGACGTACAGTAGAGGGGTGGACATCGACCTTTGAGAGTCTTAATGTTTGTCAGATATCACCCGCAGTCACTCGTGGATTCGCAGCAGTCATTCTTTTAATCTGTCTAGCCGTACGTTCGGAAATTTTAAAATGTCGTCCACACCTTGGTAGAGCTTTGATTGTTCCAAAGCCTTTCCATTTCTCATAACTACGGCAACCGTCGTAAACGGAATTCGAAGTAGTTCTCCCATCTTCTTGTAACTCTTTCCAGACTCGTGCGCAGCAATAACAGATCTCTCTTAAAGATCCGTAAACAGCTCTTTACCACGACGACCCTTTGCTTACTAATGTCTTGAACAGCCATTTGTCTTCTATGAAGATTCACAGAGAAAATTCTACTCGTAGAATTCAGAATTGCCAAGTCTCTAATCAGTAAACAGCCAACTACTGATACAAATTTTAAATTCTTTAATCCTAAGATGAACACACAAAGTATTAAATAATTTTATAAGTAAATGTACGAAAACATTTGCATTTTAACTTCTTTTTTTCTATTTTCCTCAAATTCTTGGTTTTAGATTACGTGTTTGAGTTGAACTAAATTTTGTGTGGTAAATTTTTCATAACTATCCTATGTATGGGTCAAAAGATAAGGAGGACGAATATAATTAAAATATTTTTTGTATGAATACTTATGAGCGCCACTGTACATTGTTACTTGCCATTGTTGTTGGTATTGGTGATGAATATGTTACTGTTGTTGTGTGGCGCTATGTAATGTTTTGGTTGATGATTATTTTATTGGTTTGGTTGACATATACATTGATGAAGGACAGTTTTTTGGTCTTTTGAAGATGTTTTGATCGTTTTTTAGAAGTGGAGGCGTTTGTTCTATCAACTGCTTTTTTGCAAAAGTTTTATTACCGTTACTCTTTTACTCTTCGCGGCAAATATAGCTTGTCTCTGTGGTACCGTTTAATCTCGTCTTTGTTCCTCTTTAATGTAGAAGTAGATGTAGGTCATGTTTGTGCATTTTCTTTCTGTAGCAGAGTACATGTACAATTGCAAAAAAAAATTTCCTGGACACTTTTTGGAAATAATAATAAAAATACATTGAATGGCAACTTAAGTACTATAAATCTTGATAGTAAAATTTTATGAATGAAAACCGTACAAATTTTTGATACGCATTTTATTTTTTATTAGAAACAAGGGTTACTGGAATAAAAAAAAAGTTTTTTAAAAATTCAAACGAGATATCCCTAAAATGAGTATATTGATACTCCTGCAATGTATATTAACACTATAGGGTGTCCCATAAGTCCGGCATCATAGGAAAAATAATAATAAAAGAAAACAAAAGCTTTTATTTACAGAACGTGCTCAATATGTCCACCATTGTTTTCAATACACAAATTCAGACGTGATACCCAGTCAGCAAGCACACGGTGAATGCTGTCAGGAGTAATGGTGTTACATGCCCCAATAATGCGCTGCCGCAAATGTTCAACACTCCTAATTTTCTCTTCGTATACCAGCGCTTTCAAGTGGCCCCAGAGATAAAAATCTAGTGGCGTGAGATCCAGGCTTCTAGCTGGCCATTCCACAGGCCCTCGACGTCCTATCCAACGACCAGGGAATTGTTGGTACAGGTATTCCCTTACTTGGGTGCTGTAATGTGCAGGAGCGCCGTCTTGCTGGAACCATGTTGGGAAATTTCCTTCTTCGTTCAAGACACTGGGAAATGCTTCTTCCTTGAGCATACGTAGGTAGGTGCCTCCAGTGACATGTTCATCGAAAAAGAGGGGGCCTATGATGCGATCCTTCCAAATGCCACACCATACCATCACCCGAGATGCACCTTGTTCCTTTGAAGAGGTATACCAGTGAGGGTTGTTTGGAGACCAGTAGCGGGTGTTCTGTCGATTTACCTCACCATTTCCATAAAAAAACAGCCTCGTCACTGAACAGAATGGTGGACGGAAAATTGTCATCCCGAGCATAAGAAAAATATGAATTATGGTTTGTAGAAATAGAAAAATATGAATTTCTCCTATGATGCCGGACTTATGGGACACCCTGTATATGTTCGTCTGTATTATTTTCATTTATAAAAATTCACTCTGTAATAGTAAATTTTTATGAATGAAAATAGTACAAACGAATATACTTTGTTCAGATACATTGCGGAAGTACCAATACACTCATTTTAGGGACGATATCTTAGTTGAATTTTTAGAAAAATCTCGTCTGAACCACGAAATAAATAAACCAAACACCACGCAATAACACACACCACGCAATAACACACACCACGCAATAACACACACCACGCAATAACACACACCACGCAATAACACACACCACGCAATAACACACCACGCAATAACACACACCACGCAATAACACACACCACGCAATAACACACACCACGCAATAGCACACACCACGCAATAGCCTACTTGAAAGCACTTATTAAATAACACTAACAGTGGTATGTAATCGTATACTTTATAGTATTTTAATGTATTTTTAATAATAATTGCAGAAGTCTCGGGAAATCTGTCTCACGATTGTACATCTGATTGATAACATCTACAGTTCAGTCCATCCACATCGATTTGTTCCCCATATTTTATTTAATTCATATGGCTTTCGTTCGTTTCGCTAAATGTGTTATACTCAATGTCTTTGTTAATCTCGGCGCATGCAGTATTTTCAATTTCTGCATTGCCCCTCTGCGGCATGTTTGTTCGCTGCTTGCTGTCACATGTTTCATCCTCCGGATTTCATTCTGACTCATCTTTTCCTCATCTAATTTAGTTTGTACTGTACAGAGAGTTAACCAAAGTAAATAGGCACCACGATAATTGTCCTCAAAAACAAATGGCAAAACTCATCAATGGAATGCCAGAACGTGTCACCTTCACAAAATGGAAAGGGAAAAGCAACACAATCCTCGATATATTGATTCAATAAATCTGTTATTATTTATTGACTTTTATTATCAAATAAAAAAGAACTATGGAAAAACCAAAGGTGTTTATTTACTTTTGTCAAGTACTTTACAGTTCTTTTTTCCCCTGAAAGATTTGAAAAGAAGATATACAGAAATGCCAATGAATTTGTTGATTTCCATCTATTGATTACTCCTTATTTATAGATTTTTCCGAGATTAATTCACTCGTAATCTTTACTTTGCTCAATAAACATTTCGTACAGATGGCGAGGCGAGTCGAATTTACTTTGGCAGTTAGTTATCAGTGATTGCGCTTCTTTCAAGCAAAGCTTGTATTTATTTAATTTACAAATTTTTATTTAATTTTCGAATTTTACTTCAGTTGTGAAGGCAATTTTTTTTTTTTCCGCCTCTTGATTTTTCTTTGTGATACGGCAGTGAGCGAAACAATGCGGTATTTGTAAAAACAAATCCTAACCTGCATGGGCTGCCTCTTTTGTAAGTTACATTTGTCCCTCTCCCAAAAGTGAACAGGTGTTTACCTGCTTCATCTCTCTTTTTTTATTAAATAAATTAATGTTTGAAATGTTGTACATATATATATAAAATATATATATATATAAATTTCACCCCTAATTGCTACTTTATTCGATAGCATTTTTACTCTTCAATAACCCTTATCCTCTTATGTGTCTCTTTGTTCATGAATTTATCAGTTACCTGTTTTATTAAATGAAATTTTATATATAGACAAGGTGAAAACGCGTGTAGTCACCACAGAACGCGCGCGCGCGCGCGCGCGCACACACACACACACACACACACACACACACACACACACACACACACGAAAAAGTGAGAGAAAGACGCTACGTTGTGACCATATCGCAGCACTGATTCCCTAAAGATCAATGAACTTGATTGAATGACAGTCCTTTGCGTCCAGACAATGTAGTGAACCATGGTTCAAATTCTATATTAAGCTGTATATTCCCAATGTCATATGACCCTCCTGGTTGTTAGTACGAGAAACAAAAATCAAACAACCACCAACGAAATACACTTAGATAAATAGTAGATAACATAAGCCGAACCTAGACAGGTGTAAATAAAGAAGAAAAATAATACCTGTCACAGCGAAAACTGAAAACAAAACATTTTTGTAGGAACAAAACAACTCGGAGAGTTACGAACCCTCTTCTAAGATGTATAGAGAATCCTAAACTCCATTTCAGCGTTTTATATATATATATATATATATATATATATATATATATGATGCAAACCCACAAGGAAAAAGAAAAATGATTCCAAGGGCTTTCGTGTATTCAGAAGTACCACCTCGTCAGGGAATCAAGGGAGAAGGCGAGATGACAAAAATTTATACTTAATGTATAGCGGGACAGAAAAACAAAAAGATTAGCACATAATTAACAAGAGTTAATTAGAGGCAAAAGGTATTTTAACAGGATATTGTCAATTTTATACATTCCCGCATTGAAATTATTTTTAAAATGGATAAATGCACATTCTAGAATATTCCTTTCAATTATATCTGTATTTTTAACAACCGCTTTAGAACTATCCCACTTGATAGTATGATTACATCTGTACATATGGTTAAACAATGCACTAGAATTATTTGCTGTTCTACACGCATATTTATGCTGTTTTACCCTAATGCCTACATATACTGAGTATATATATCAATGTAGTCTTTAAGTATAATAATACTGTTAAATTACGCTTAATAAAGAATAGCCCGATAATGCGGTTGGTTGTTTATTCGATCGGATGTGCACATTAATAAACTCAGTATGTATACCCCAAACGGGTAAAACATTAGACATTAGGGTAAAACAGCATAAATATGCGTGTAGAACAGCAAATAATTCTAGTGCATTGTTTAACCATATGTACAGATGTAACCATAGTTAGTATCAAGTGGGATAGTTGTAAAGCGCTCGTTAAAAATAGATATAATTGAAAGGAATATTCTTGAATGTGCTTTTATCCATTTTAAAAATAATTTCAACAACAGTGCGGGAATGTGTATAAAATTGACAATATCCTGTTAAAATACCTTTTGCCTCTAATTAACTCTTGTTAATCTCGCGTTAATCTTTTTATTTTTCTGTCCCGCTGTACATACTGTAGGTATATATTTCTGTCATCTCGCCTTCTCCCTTCATTCCCTGACAAGGTGTACTTCTGAATACACGAAAGTTCTTGTAATAATTTTTTTCTTTTTCCTTGTGGGTTTGCATCATTCATTCATTTCACGTGTTTAATTGTGAAATTCATCATATATATATATATATATATATAACCTTTGGTTAGCTTCCGCCCGAATTGTTCATTCTGACGAAGGTCAAGCTTTTCACTCCACCTAACGTGGAATCCGAACCACGCCCCACCAGCAGCTCAGCGTCTTAACCACTTGGCCACCCAGGGTACACATTTATCTACCAACCACTTTCTTTGTGTGGAAGGATGAACAACTGAGTTTTGCTGCGCGCCGGCTGCCGTCACCGGGTCTCGATCCCGGGGCCGATGGATTCGTAGTCAGCGACGCTAACCACTACACCACCGAGAGCATATATATATATATATATATATATATATATATATATATATATATATATATATAGTGTTATAATTAAATAAAATGATGAAGTAATATACTTTATATGTGAATGAATTTTAATTCCGTTCCTCCCCCCTTCCCGACCTTTTAACTTAATGGAAATTCCACTTAATAATTAATTAATTGTCTAAATTCAACAGCTGCCATCCGCTCCGCAGAACACAGCGGCAGGGTTTCGCGCGGATTCGAGGCATTTGACATGCTTTTGTTTAGTTATATAATTAATTAATGCTAATGTTTTGTGATTTTTCTACCTTTTGTATACACACACTATATATGATACACACGGACCGTGCGTGGAACAAAGAACTCTTCTGGGAAAATTAAATCCACTATAGTCCGAATAAGTAAATGGTAAATGACAAACACTATACTTTTTTTCTTTTTCATGATGTTAGCTCGCCGTGGGCAACGGGTCACTCGCAAAGAGGCCCCAAAAATACAGCTTCCCTCACTATATATATATATATTATATATATATATATATATATATATATATATATGTTACATGCAAAGTATGAAATTCAGGTATTCTATACAATACCTAGGCATTCTATGCATTGCCGAATTGTTTTTGGGCAAAGTATGAAATGAATATTAATGAAGGTTAATGAATGAATGTTAATGAAAGTTAATTGAATGCCCGGTTAGGTCAACTGTACGCCCTTGACGATTGGTTAGGTTAAGTCATGATATTTTCGTTTACTATCAAAACTAACGAAATATCACGACTTAACCTAACCAATCGTCAAGAGCATACAGTTGATCTAACCTAGCATTCAATTAACCTAACCTAACTGTAATACAAGTTTATTCATTTCATACTTTGCCTAAAAACCATACGGCAATGTATAGAATTCCTAGCTATTGTATAGAATACCTGAATTTCATACTTTGCCTGTAACATATATATATATTATATATATTATATATATATATATATATATATATATATATTGTGTGCGCGTGCGTGCCAGGAGAAAAACTGTTTGTATGTGGTTGCCTGTGTAGTTTCCAAAGTTTCAAAACATTATTCAAGTCCCCGTGCTTATTGTAGTTTTCTATTATGTATACGAGGGCCACTCAATATATTTTGCCCCACCTTTTTTTTCTTTCAAAGTTTCCTTGTAAGTTCCAGAAATTTTGTACACAAGTAGTTACATACCTTTTTTACAAGTTTTTATTTTTCCACATAGTCTTCATCCTTTTCTTCGGATTTCCTCCACCTCGAAATAAGGGCCTTTATTCCTTGCTGGTAAAAGTCCGCTGGGTTCCGCTGGAGCCACCTCTTAACCTCCTCAACAACCTCATCTTCACTCTGAAACTTTCTTCCACGAATAGCATCCTTCATTGGCCCAAACAAATGGAAGTTTGAAGATGCCAGATCCGGGCTGTATGGAGGGTAGGGTAACATAGTCAAGCTCATTTTTGTGATGGCCCCTCTTGTTTGCAAACTGTTGTGTAGCCTTGCGTTATCGTGCAAAAGAAGGACGTCCTCCAGTTTTCTCTCCGGTCGAACTCGCTTTATACGTCTCTGTAGGGTAGCAATATATGCCTCTGAGTTGATTGTTTGTCCTTTCTTCGTAATGTCCACCAGAATCACCCTTTTCATGTCCCAGAAGATGGTGCCATAACCTTTCCTGCAGAGGGAGCCATTTTGAACTTTCTTGCGTGGGGAGTCTGCGTGATGCCACTCCATGGATTGGCGTTTTGTTTCAGGTTCAAAGTGGTGTACCCAAGTCTTATCCCCAGTCACAATTCGTGAAAGGAAGTCATCCCCTTCTGTCTCGTATCGAACCAACGACTCTGAAGCAATTTCTCTTCTTTGGGCTTCGTGATCTTGTCAGTCAGTTGGCGAGGAACAAACCGTGAACACACTTTTGAGTATCCCAGTTGCTGAATTATCGTAGTCACACTTCCTTCACTAATTCCTAGCTCCAATGATAGCTCCTTGTATGTGACGCGCCGATTTGATCGAATGATGCTGTTGGCACGTTGCACAGTGTGAGATGTCACAGCCGATGTCGGGCGACTGCTGCGTGGCTCATCATCGAGGCTGGCTCTCCCTCTCTCCGATGATCTCTCACGTTTAGACCAGCGTCCAACTGTGCTTCGATCAACAACAGCATCTCCGCAAGCGTTTTGTAGACGTTTGTCAATATTTCCAACTGTTTCCCTCTCTGCGGTTAAGAACTCGATAACAGCTCTCTGTTTACGACGCACATCACTCTCAGACACCATTTTCGAAACTGCGTTAACCCTTTAAGGACTAAAGGTACAAATTGCTAACGTTTCAAATACACGCATTCTTAACTTAACCCCACAAAAAACTCACGGCTTAAAGGGTTAACCATCGGTTTTATAGAAGGGCGTTTAAAAGCGGCTTTATACAAGGAGGGGAGGTTCAAACTGGTAAAATCCGGTTATGTGAAGCGCAGAAAATTCAAACTTACAGCCCAAAAGACATTTCAGCCCCATGGCCTATTATTTAGCTAAGAAAAAAGGGTGGGGCAAAATATATTGAGTGCCCCTAGTATATATCGCACGGAACACTTGAAAGTTTGAAGCCTTTTAGGAGAGAGTGATGCTCTCCAAGGCAGCTTATTGAAGAAGCGAGCGACCCTCTTGCAGAGTGGTGAGACAAGGACAACTTTCATTTCTCGTGTACCAGGAGAACACTATTGGTATGTGGTTACGTGTCGTTTCAAGACATTGTC